>PVKS010008804.1:0-66585 GCA_004027875.1 Aplodontia rufa
TTTTCCCCCTATAGCTTTAATCTGATAGCTGTATTTATTCTGCTTGGGCTGTTCAGTATTTCTTGCATCTTTATTTTGGGGGGATTTTTTGAGGATTCTTACCAGATGTGTATAGTTCTGTGCCATTGCATGTGTCATTAACTCTTAAATTATTGCTTCTAATATCATTCTCTCATCTCCACTTTTAATAATTCAATTATACTTATTTTTAAAGCTCCACTTATTCAGAAATATGTACAACTTTTAACTGTTTTTATATATGGTGCATACATCTATTAACATGTAATTTATGTACATATATCTGTTTATATGTAATTTCTATTTGTATGTAATTTCCTTCTCTTCTGTGTTCTGTGATTCAATTCCCTTTTTCTTCTTTCAGCTGTGTCTAATTTGAAGTTATACACATCTTTCAAATAAATAATTTTTCTTGTTCATATAAAGGATTTACTATTGAGTCTTTGAAAAAAATTACCATTTTGTTGAAATTATATTTTTTAATTCCTTGGACATATTAAGCGATATGCTGTGAGATCTGTGCTTTTTAACTTTAATATCTCAGTCACTTGTGATTCATCTCCATATTCTTGTTTTCTCTTATTAAGTTACTTCATTATTCTTAACATGTGTGTTTTTTTCAGATTGGGTGTAAGGTATTACATATAAAAATTAGGGAGGTGCTATATATAAAAATTATAGAGCTATTTGGAGGCACAGGACAATGTTATCCTCTTGAAGAGAGAATTTACTTTTGTCTCTAGTAGGAGGTAGGCTTTAAGTTCAACCACTGCTAAATAACTTTACTGCAAACATAGATTAAGGCCAATTGAAAAGTGTGCAATCTATACTCAGTTTACCCTTGCTCCTGGATGGAAATTCAAGGTCTCAGCTCAAATCCTTTAGTCTTTTCCTGGGCCATTCTTGCTTACAGGTCCCTGGACTACTTTTGAACTCCATAATCTATGATTCAAATGAAAACTTCACTTAACTTCTCCGTTACCACTTTTAGAGGAATTAGTAATTACTTTGAGAGAAAAGTGGACTCTCTCTGCTTCTCATCTCTTCTATCACATAGTCATATAATTCCTCACTAATAGAAAATCTTAAAAAAAAAAAAACAAAAAACTTAAAGTCCCCCCCCCTTTTTTAGTTCTCAGTAAGAGGTTTGGCTTGAAAATATCTAGTGTTCTTTTGCTAATAATGGAAATTTTGGGAGCATATTTTAGTCTGCTTTTCAAATGGGGAAATTAAACCATAACGAGATTAAGGCAGCTAAAATCGTGCACCTATTAAGCAGAAAAACAGGATTTAATCCAGAATTGTCTGAAACCACAGCCCATACATATTCATTTCACCTAATAATACCATCTTAAGCAAGACTAAAATAAGAGGACTTGCAGTTTCACTTCTGATATATAAAAACTTTGAAGTCCTTTCTCCTATCCTTTTTTTTAATGTTTTTTTTTTTTTTTGAGAGAGGGACAGTGAGAGAGAGAGACAGAGAAAGAGAGAAACAACTTTACTTAGTTTTTCACCTGGCCTTAGTTGCTCTAACACTTAGTTGTGTGCATGGTGCCGGGGTTTGAACCCAGGTCCTTGTGCTTGCCAGGCAAGCGCCGAAACCGCTGAGCCACCACTCAAGCCCCGTTGCTCCTATCCTTACAACAAGAAAAAACTGGACAAAATGAAAACCATCAACTTTTCTTGGACTTAGCAGAGGAAGAAAATCACATGGAAAATGGGCACATTGTGAAGGATACCCAGAACCTTCTCCTTGCCAAAGGCCTATTTTCAAAGGGGAAGGATGCTGCCAGAGTACAATTCTAAAATTTTATTCCAGTTCATGGAAGGGAGGTCCTCCTACTCCAGTGATTCAATCTTCATGTATCATCTCAGGGAAAGCATAGTTAACAGGGATCAGATGCTCAAAAAATAGATCAAGAATATTGCAGTCAGGAGGCTGGCTGTGGTGATCAGGTCTGTAATCCCAGTTATTCAGGAGGCTGACAGAAGGAGGATTGCTGCATCTGAGGCCAGCTTCAGCTACTTAGTGATACCTGGAGCAACTTTGTGAGACTCTGTCTCAAAATAAAAAAAATGAAAAAGGCAGGAGGTGAAGCCTAGTGGTGAAGGGTTAAATTCCTAGTATAAAAGGGGTGGGGGAAGAAGAAACATACTGCAGTCAGGATCAGAAGTAGGGAGGGGCAAAACTATGTCATTAAGGAAGAACTCTTTGGAAGGCATAGGCCTGAAACAATGACCTTCTTAAAGGTTAAGAATTCATCAGAAGGTTAGAGAATATTTAAACCAACCCCAGTTCTAACAACACACCAAGACAACTATAATATAGTACAACTGAAAGAGGTGAAGGGTCAAATTCTCTCTTGGCAGCAGTAACTAGCGAAGTATCTAAGTCAAGAGGGAAGATTCTAGAAATACCTGCAATTCAAAAACTCATAGCACAATAAACATTAAATATAGCCCCAGTCTAGTAAGATTGATGTAAGTTCTTACACTAAATTTCTGTTTGTCTTGGTTCCTATTATTTATTATAACATATTCAACTATTGAAAAAAATTATAAGTTATTTTAGAAGATAAGAAAAAAAGTGGAGAGGGGCAATCATCAGAATCAAAATCAGATATGACACAGATTATAAAATTATCAGGTAGGTAGTTTAAAATAACTGTGGTTAATATGTAATAGAAAAAGTAGATGATGGTAACATCAGCAAAGAGAAGCTCTAATAAATAGAAATAAAAAATCAACAGAAATAAAAAATGTCTTTAACAGAAATATCTTAAAAACATAAGGAAAGAATTAGTGAACTTGATTAAAGGTCAATAATAACTTTCCAAATTGAAAAGCAAAGGGAAAACAGAATAAAAGGCAAAAAAAAAAATGTAAAGAAGCTAAGAACTGTGGAATAATATGAAAATGTGAAATTTGCACATAGTTAGAATAATGGGAAATGAAAGAACAGAAAGAAAAATGAAAAGTCATAATAGCTTAGAACGTTTCTCAAATTAATGACAAGTATCAAACCACAGATCCACAAATACCAGAGAGCCCCAAGGAGGGGGTTAATCATCCTACAAAATCCAAACTGGGCATATCACATTTACACTGAAGAAAACCAAAGAGGAACAGAAAATCTTTAAGGAAGCCCAAAGCATAAAATTTTTTTACCTCTATAAGAAAAAGGTAAGAAATATGGCAGAATTCTCTTCAAAAACCACATAAGCCCCACCATCCTAGAAGTATTATTATTACTTTTTTGTACCAGGGATTGAACCCAGGGGCACACAATCACTGAGTCACATCCTCAGCCCTTTTTATTTTTAATTTTGAGACAGGGTCTCATCAAGACTCTTGATGAGACAGGTTTCTTAGGGCCTCCATAATTTGCTGAGAGTGGCTTTGAACTTGGGATTCTCCTGCCTCAGCCTTCTGAATTTCTGGGAGTACAGGCACACACCACTGTACCTGGCCTTTAAATTCTTATCCAGTGAAAATAGCTACAATATCTAAAGCCCTGTACAGATTCAATGCAACATCCATCAAAATTCCAATGATGTTCTTCACAGAATTAGAAAAATTATGAAATTCATTTGAAAAAATAAGAGACCCAGAATAGCCTAAGCAATCCTTACTTAGCAAGAAAAGTGAAGCAGGATGCATCACGATACCAGATTTCAAATTATGCTACAGAGCTACAGTAAACAAAAAATAGCACCAAAACAGACCTGAAGATCAATGGAATAGAGTAGAAGACACAGAGACAAACTCACATACAGTTACCTCATACTCAACAAAGATGCAAAAAACATAAGTTGGAAAAATGACAGTGTCTTTAACAAACGGTGCTGGGAGAACTGGAAATCCATAAGTCCATAAGTAGTAGAAACTCTATCTCTCACCCTGCACAAAACTCAACTCAAATTAGATCAAAGACCTAGGAATTAGGCTAGGAGCCCTACACCCTCTAGAAGAAAAGATACAGGCACCACTCCGAGTCATTGACTCAGGAATTGACTTCCTGAAGAAGACCTCCAAGTACAAGAAGTAAAAGGAAAAATCAGTAAGCGAGATGGGCACCTAATTGGAAAGCTTCCTTACTGTAAAAGAAACAGTTAAGAGCATGAAGAGAGAGCCTACAGAATGGGAAAAATGTTTGCCTCCTGTACCTCAGGGCATTTCTATCCAGGATATCCAAAGAACTTAAAAACTTTACACCAAAAACAAAAAAACAAAAAAAAACACAAATAATAAATGGGCAAAAGAACTAAATAGACACTTCTCAAATGAAGAAATACAAATGTCAACAAATATATTGAAAAAAATGGCTCAACATCTCTATCAAAGAAATAAAAATTGAAACCATACTGAGATTTCACCTCACTCCAGTTAAAATGGCAATAATCAAGAATACCAACAATAAACATTCACAAGAATGTGGGGGAAAAGGTACACTTTTATACTTTTTTTTGGACTGCAAACTGGTACAAATCTGGAAAGCAGTATGGAGATTTTTCAAAAATAATCTAGGAATGGATTCATCACTTGACCCAGCTCTCCCACTCCTTGGTTTATGTCCAAATGACCTAAAAGCAGCATCCTACAGTGATGCAGCCACATCAATGTTCACGGCAGCACATTTCACAGTAGCTAAGCTATGGAACCAAGCAAGATGCCCTTCAACAGATGAATGAGTAAAGAAAATGTGCCATATACACACAGGGAAGTATTACTGAGCCTTAAGGAATATTGGCAATATGTCTTTGCTAGGAAATGAATGAAACTGGAGGATATCATGGTAAGTGAAATAAGTCAGTCTCAAGAAACCAAAGGTCAATTGTTCTCTCTGATATGTGGAAGCTGACCCAAAATAATGAAAAGGACAGAGGAACAGTCAAAGGGAAGTAAATGAGGAAGGACTAATGAAATAGGGAAAGTTAATGGATGGAATCAGACTTCACTTTACTATGCCCATGTATATCATAGTGAATCTCATCAATATGAAAATCAGTGAGTCACTAAAAAATGCTATTTAATAAAAAACAAAAAGACCAGTAGAGGAGAGTGAAAGGAGGGGGTGGGGATGGTGCTGCAACTGAATTACAATATTATACTGCATGCTTTTATAAAAATGTTAATGTTTATTTCATTGTCGAATACATCTAACAAGAACAGAGGAAGGGAGGGGAAGGGAAAATGCTAGAACTGAGTTAAAACAAGGTACACTCCAAGCTTTTGTAAATATATCATTGTATATTCTATTGCCATATATATAAAAACATATTCTTTATAGATATAAGAATTATGTCACTATGCTTGGGTACAACAGAATAAACATATATCCCCCCCAAAAAAGGGAAAGGATCAGGGTATGGGAGGAGGGAGGTCAGGGAGTGCTGGGAGTGGGTGATATTGGCCGAATTGTATTGTGTGCATCTGTGAATATGTGATAATAAATCCCATCATTATAACAACTATAATGCACCAATAAAAAGTAATGTAAAAAAAATTCAGCCTCAACAACTTATAGTGGCCCTAAGGAACTTAAATAAAATAAAAAAAGTTTTAAAAATGGATTGGGGATGTGGTTCAGTGGTTAAGTGCTACTGGGTTCAATCCTTAGTACTAAAAATAAAAATAAATGATAAAAGTGTTAAACTTTTTTGGGGAAAAATAGTAACATATTTTGACCAAATATTTAAAAAATTCATCAAAACATTATTGAAAGAGTTAAAAAAACAATGTATGGTAAAATATATTTGGAATGCATATAGCTGACAAATATTTCACATTGAAATAAAGAATCCCAACAAGTTGATTAAAAAATACAGTAGAGAAATCAATATAAAATGTACAAGGTTTATACAATCACTTTAATAAAACAATATCTGTGTGGCCAATAAACATGTGAAGAAGAGCTCAGCTTTAACAATCATCTGTAAATGGAATTTAAAACTACCCTATAATAATAGTGCACCCTGACCTGAATGTGGATCAAGTGGAAATATTATACACTGTTAATGGACTGGTAGAAAAATTCCTTTGGAAAATTGCTTTGCTGTCTGACTTGTGTCAAATGAACCTTTTAACTGAATAATTTTATTTCTGCGTAGATAAACTAGTAGAATATGTACATATGTCCTTCAAACAAGCATATAGGAATGTTTGTAGTAGCACCATTAGTAATAGCTGCAAACCAGGGAGTGCCCAATTATGATATATGTATACAATAGAACAGACTAAAATATTCTGCAGCAATAAGATGAATGAACCATGTACAGCAACACATTTATCACAAAAACATGACATTTAGCAAAATAAGTCAGGCACAAAGGAGTATGTACTATATAGAAAGTTCAAACATAAGAAAACTTATTAATGGTGTTGGAAGTCAATGGTGGTTATAGTAGGGGTATATAGAGGGCTTTGGGATGTCAGTAATGCTTTATTTCTTAATCTGGGTGCAATATACATGAGTATGTTTCTTTAATCTTTTATAAAAATTAATTTGTGTGCTTATGATTTGTACACTTTCTGTATGAAGATTGCAATTCAATTTAAGAGTTCACAGTCCAAAGGCAAATGTAGGGATTTATGCTTCTTGTCATGAGGGAGTCAATGGGAACGGACTTTTTCAGTATTAAAAAAATAGAAAACTGAATGAAATACATAAAAATATGTATTTTAAGCAGTGGAGAGCAGGGAGTGTAGAACTCTGTTCCCTCAAAGAGAAAATAAAAAAAGTGGGAGTTAGAGGCACCCTGGCTTTTTACCTGGTGGAACATTCTAACCTTGCAGATCAGGATGTAGGGAAGAAAACCTAGAGCAGAACGGATTTGCTACTGAGTTGAGGAAAAAAAGAGATGGATCTCAGTGCAGGATGACTGACAAGTCTGAAATTTGCTCATTAATCTATTCAATTTCCCCCTTATTCTGAAAAAAATGATAGATTTATTTTTCCAATTACTTCATACATAGTAAATGTTCAGTGCTGAGCACTGTGCTTATTAGCTCATCCAATATATGCAAATTATGCCTAATAAAGTAAGAGAAATCTGTTAAGCAATAAATAACTTAATTTGAAAAACCAGAATCTACTTTGTACTTTGGGCCTTAAGATATCTGAAACTGGCATTGAACTTGTTAAGGTTTTTCTTTTTAGGTCTACAAAGCCCATGGAATTGGCAACTAGTCGCCTCACTTTCCATATACAGAGGGTGTTAGAAAGAATTGACTTTTCATTTAGGGTGAGGAGATCAGTGTCACCTATTACATACGAATTAGCTGAGCCTCAGAGAAGCTCTATATTTACCTCAGTCATTTTGTTCAGTAATTCTTCAAAAGCAGGCCAGGGGCTCACTGGTGAACATGCTTGCAATACTGATGTTTGTGCAATGGAAAATTTTAGGAAGGGAATTCTATTTCCCCAAGCAAGTTTCCAAGCACTAAACTCTCTTTCAAATAATAAAAGAGGTTAGAGACTAACTTAGGGAACAGATTCAATTTTTCAATATGGCATTAATAGGAGCAAAGCAAAAGAGACAGATTGCATTGACAAGGAAACAAAAATGGATAATGGATTTAATAGCTTGAGTTCTAATGGAAAAAATAATATTCTCCTTGAGATTGTCGCATTTTTTAAAAATGTGACTTCCATTAGTAGTTTATACATGTACAAAAATGAGTTTATATGGTGGTATATATAAATCATAAAAAAGTTTTCAGTAAAATCAACTAGATAATTATTTCTGTTTTGTATATTATCTTCATATATTCTCAGCAATTTCTTATGTACTCAACATAAGTAATAATAGTAATATTTTCTGCATTCTGTGTTTTTAAGTTTTATTGGTAATGACAAAAAACAGTAATGAGAAGAATTGTTGAAGCTTACTTAGGCATTAGGATAGGTTTTTTGGAATGTACATATGATATAAATTGTTAGATTCAGTACACAATCAGGTGGTTAGTCAACAGATAAGTCAGTTCATAATTTTGTTAACTTTCCCTTTCTGTTAGATAAGATATTCATAAAAGATAAACTAAATGAAAAGCTTGGAAAATCCCATGTAGCTCATAAATATATGTGCATGACCATAACACGAATTTTGAATATAACAGTTGCTAAAATGAAGTTTTAAAATATGAGATAAAAACTATAAAATAATCAACTACATAGAATGAGGAGAATAGCATGTAATATAGAGTTAAATTTTTATTTCTGTCAAAAACGCAAGGAGAAAAACACCCTAGCGATCATAGTTGATCCTAGTACACAAAAAAGCACAAGACTCTGAGAAGACAGTATCTAATAGAAGGTCAATATCTGGAAATGAATTTAGTTTTATGAATCTTTAAATAATAGTTGTGGTTATTTTGTAAGTCTAATAGGAAGATGGACAATGGAAAAATGCAAATTAGCACATCATTTTTTTTTTCTTCCACTCCATGCTATATTTGTTCAGGTACATGACGAGATGTGGGTCAATGCTTCAGAATGGTCTCTCCTCTAGTTTCAATGACTTTTCCACAGTGCTATTGTTACTTATGAAGCAAATAAATAAATTAATGAGCTTGTCAATGAAAACAGTTAAGTATGACAATAAGTAATTTGAAAATAAGATATAGAAGAGAAAAATATCAGGTATAACTCGGTCTCAAATCTTAATGAGTGAATGTTAGCATGCCTGTTTCTAATGTTCCATTATTTGGGTTTTTGTCAGTCCATTATAATCTGATCTTAAACTTCCATTGAAGAACCACATACAAAGTACTTATCAAAGAATTTTGGTTGATATATGAGATGTATTCCCGATGTGAGATGTACTCACTTGTTGGGCAATTCAAGAATATTCAGCGGTGATAAGTTTAGATTATGAGAGCTATACATCATCCATGGATTAATTCATTTGATGTATTAATAAACAATATGAAAGGTTAACTGGGTGGTAATTGCAGGCAGGTATGTGGCTGGAGTAAGTAGGTCACTGGGTGAATGCTCTCAAGAATTATATTTTGTTCCTGTCTCTTCACTCACTCTTTCTGCTTCTCCTCTGCCATGAGCTGACAGCTTTCCTGCATCAAACCCTTCTACCATCATATTCTGCCTCATCTTGGGCCCAATGCAATGAAGTTGGCTACCCATGGGCTGGGTCTCTGAAACCATGATCCTAAAATGAACTTTTTCTCCTCTAAGTCGTTTTTGTCAGGTATTTTGGTCACAGTGACAAGATGATAACACAAAAATTTCATAAATGATTAGAACTTATATTTTAGAATATTCTTTGAGAAAGAAATACAAAGCATTTTAATTAGTTACAGAAACCTCTTTCATGCTAACGTACCATGTACTTAAGAGTTAGGTGTTTGCCACATTGAGCCTTGAAGATGCAGCTGCTGGTTTTGGTAATAGCTTGCTGAAACAGAATTCTCCATAAGTGCATACAGATGTTTCAAAACTTGCCAGAACAAATGAATAACAAAAACAACAAGTCCTATTAGTAAATGTATTTCTTCAAAGCAGTAAATACCCTAACACTATTAAATGCCTTATTGAGGGTTTACCAAAAACTTTTGGTTGTAAACAGAAGAACAATGAGAAGAAATGTGAAACTAATTTGAATGTTAAAATGGTATTTTTGTGTTATTTTGTTTGCAAGATGCCTAAGATGAAAATTATTAGATTCAGGGGCTTGGAGCAGTTGCTCAGTGGTTTCAGTACTTGCCTGGCATGTGTGAGGACATGGGTTCAAATCTCAGCACCACATACATAACAAATTGTTGAAACAAAAGCCACATGAAAAACCTAAATTTAAAAAAATTGATTCTCTTTCTCTTTCACTGTTCCTCTCTTTAAAAAAATTATTAGATTCAGTGCTTGATCAATTGGCTATCCATTGGACATGTCAGCATATAATTTTGCTCTCAAAATGTGTTATGTAAGATATTCATAAAATATCATCAAACTAAAAGGTTTTTCTTTACTAAACAAATTTGCCCCAGTATTTGCTATCAGAATTACCAGTAAGGATAACTTTTTCTTTACTTTGAAGTCCTGTGCCCACTTTTTTGTACATGACATAAAATATAAATGTAATTACTTGTAGTGTTCTCATTGCTTTTGATGAGAAAATTACTCAAAGATACTTTTTTATCATAAACGTTTATTTTTTAGATGTAACATTTGTTATTTTGGAAAAAGCTGTTATTGACATATTTATAATTTTGTTCAACAGTTGAATTATCAGACATCAGAGAAAAGAATGTACCTATGAGCACAAATGTTTATTTTTTAAGTTCCAAACTTATGTGTGAATGTGTATAGCTTTTGGGCTAATTTAGGAAAAATATATGAAAGAATCTTAGGGGAAAATGAAATAAATGCAGTTTACATTGTTGGAGACTAAGAAGGACAAATGAACTCAATATTGAGATGAAAGAAAGCTGTCAACTGTTATCCTGGTGGCCTCCTATGAGTTTTACAGATGCAATTCATTGATTTGTGAAAGTAATTTTGGTTTCTAAAAAAGTTAAAAGCTACTATTCCCATTCAGTATGTGACCAACCATGCCAGCCTGCTACTATGCCCCTGTCACCTGTAGGCTAATTCATGCTAACTCTGATCAGTGTTTGCACAAACTCCCCTGACAAACAGATTTGTACAAACTTTCCTGGTGGGCCTTACAGCATTTCATTCCGCACTAGACAAGTTCAATGTTCCTCTTGGTAGCCATCATGTTGGTGACTATAGTCCTGTGTGCTTGCTGCAGTTGTAAATTGTCCACTGAAGCATAGTTTCTCAGTATCGGGAATTCCCCACTACTTGTCTTGCAGCCCCTGGCTACTGTCTGAACACAATACCCTACAATGCAAAGTAGTCCACTCTCATTCCAGCTCTTCTCTCTTCTCTCCTAAAGCATACAAACACCCAATTCCATCTTAGTCATTCCTCTTCCAGATACACGCATATATCACACCAGCAAGTGACTAGAATCTGTCTGAATATTTTGCTCTAAATATTTTGTGTAAATATTTTGTTCTAGACCAATTTCTGCTTATTTTGGCTTAGTATCTTACACAGCTTCAAAAATGCATTTTGTTTTTTCAAATGAAATAAATGAAAATTACTGCAGGTCACCCATGATATTAAGCTGATTGGCGGTTATGTGGTAACCTATTTAGAAAGCAAGCTTCCTAGATACATGTTCAAAAATCCTGGTGGAATTAATAATGAAAAAATACTAGGTAAAGTTGTATAATCTTCCATAAAAACATTTGCAAAAGTTAAGTCTGTCTCAAAAAGTAGAAGACTAAATAATTAGAAGTTATAGTCACTGTCAAGATTATGAAGAAATAAGAGTTTACTATGTAAAACAGTAGCAATGCTGCTGATCTGAAAGAGAAAGCAAGACTGAGAGAAAGTGACTAAAAAAGAGAAATCCAATTTACTGAGCAAAACTGAAGCCATTGTATATGTTCTGAGTTTAAATGATTGAATGCTTGTATATTTTACACAGCAAACAATTAACTGAATTAAGTGTTACAGCATCCTCTAATAATCTGACTGGAAGAATGGTAATAGAGGAGAAATAGATAAAAACTTTGCTTTCTTATAAGTTAAGAGAATTTATGACACTATGACTTTGCTGTATTTCATTGCTTTTTAAAAGGTAAACAATTAAGCATAATTAATTTTATCTCACTCCCAATTGCTACATTAGGATATAGGCATGATGTCTTATCTCTATTGGGAGAGGGGAAGGCAGTAACCATTGGATATAGACAGCATAATTAGAATGTGTTTACTAGACACCAAATAAATATTAAGTGAATAGTCTTCCATTCTTCTGTTTTTCCATCACTTTTCTGAGAGTGGTCCAAAACAAAGAAATTCCAGAGAATTGCTTGAAAGAATTAGTGGTGTATCTACTCAGGCCAAATGATCACAAGATAGCTACATGATTTTCCCCCCTCCAATTTAAATAGCAACATGTACCTTAGTAACTAGTATAAAGGGATATCATTATATTCAATTTGCATTCAAAATTGCCATATATTCCAAAGTGCTTATTTGGCCTGGTACATTTTAATTAGGACAGAAATAGTATCATTGAATATCAAACAAGCTATAATACATCGTTCATGCACCTGAATGAAATGACAGGGAATGTTAATTTGGAAATCATACAGCAGCTCAAATAATTGGTTTTCTCTATCACTATATTTTATTTCCAGTGGCCATAGTGTGAAGTTGTGGATTTTGAAGAGAAGTCTGCTTGCTTATGAAAAGGGAAAGATTATAAAGAGTATAGAGCTCGTAATCCTTAAAAACTGTAACAGTACTTTGAAATTAAACATTGACTTCAGAAATGCTGTGAGGAAATGACATACCAAACAAAGATGAAATTTCCTAGGAACATTTTTTCATCTATTTTTTCTTCATATTTTGGTATGTGTGCATGTGTGTATAGCTGCATGTACAAATGCATAAAAACACTAATACTGCTGCTGGCTAAATTTACATTCAAGGTAAAGAAGAAGAGAGTTCCATTTACCAGAACTGGACTTTCTACTTTTAAAGTTTTACCTTTTCAGTTTAACTTTCCCACCAAAGTTACTAAAAGCAAAAGAAAATCACAGTTGAGTTTTTTCAGTGCTTGTTTTAACAGTAGTCTATCTCAGAAAGGTTTCAGACTGCAGATTTCTTTGAATTGTCTATTTATTTTGCTAGAAATGTCAAGATATATGGAGTTTTTGAAAAGTCGCAACTGGTGAGTGGTTATATGAGCTCAGTTAACTTCAGCGTTATATACATCAGTCTGATTTGACTATGCTGGCAATATGAACTAAGGGCAAACCAGAACTGGGAAGCAGGATAACTGTGTTTTGATGCTGTAGATTTAACGATCACTATGGGTAAAGTGAGAGAATTATATTATATATTCTCCAAATGCACTTCTATTAGTTTACTTGATTTTCTGTTTGCTTAAGACTTACTTTTAGTGTTTAGCCACATTGATAGAAGCTTGGTTTGCTTTCCTTAAGTCATATCTTAATTATCCATAATACCTTACTTAAATTTCTATAGCCATTGATAATCAGTATTTATGTAACAATTACTTTCTGAAAAGAATATATGAAACTATAAATACTATAAATAATGCTTAAAATGAAATATGTCAAGAATGTGTAAAATGAAATTACAACTCTGCCACTCATTTTTTTAGAAAAAAATGTATTCCAAAAGGATCCTCTGTTTAGAAAACTGCTATATCCTATTAACATAAATTATGAAAACATTTTGCAATGCACATTTAATTTGAGACAAATATTTAAATTTGACATAAAGCAAAATTAAGCCCTAGTTCTCTTTTTTTTTCTTTACTCATTGCATCAAGAACTCTCCAGAAACTGATCATTCTGAACTGAGTGATGATCATGTCCAAACACGACATACACTCATATAAGAGGTGAAAATTAGTGAATTGACAATTCTGGTTGAGCCATGTTTTCATTGCCATTTTACAAACAAGCTTTTCTTGCTAATAGAACAGCTTGACAATTCTCAGAAACCCAGACTCCTTGAGTGAAAATTCAATAAGTAAGTTAAGAATACCAAATGGTAACCAGGCCTTGGGGAAGCTATGGAATTGAAACACAACTTTTTTTTTGACAGTTTGTAGTGTAGCTCTGGTGGTCTATTTCAAAATCTGTCAAAAAGATGATAACTGGACTTAGGAGTTCAGTTTGATTCTTAAGCCAAATAATCGGACAGCCTGTCTGGCATTACTGCCTTTGGCCACTTAGAAAAAAAAATGTCTGAGTTTTGAAAGAGCAGAAACATTAAAATCATCAAATTTTTCCTGTGTACTGTCAGAAGCACTTTCTAAGTTTCATGGCACCAATCTCCAGTCAGCAAAACCCATAATAAAGGCATCTTCACTAATGTCAATAGATCTTGACAGCAAGCACATCCCCAAACACATGATGTTTAACAATTATGTCCTCTAAAGTGATGTAGGAATCATCAACCTCCATTTATTTCAATGGTGATTTTATTTTTACTTTTTCAACATCAATAAAACAGTCATCCCTACATTTATTATACGGGGTACCTAAGTAAACCTAAGGAAATTGACATTGTAGTCTCATTGTTTCTGAGTTCTATAAGGTAGCTATTAGAAATCTGAAAAGAAAAAGAGCAAGCTGAAATATATGTTGATGATTTTATATTTAGAATTTTTGTGATGGATACATTAAAAAATGTAATTCATGATTGTATGAATGAATTAGAGTCATTAGATCTTAGGGTTTGAGAGCACCTTAAAAGTTATCTAATTTAGAAATCTTAAGTTCTGTTTTCTAATATTTTAATATAGCATATGTTAAATTAAGCCATAAAACCAAAGTGTCCCAGCTTCTCTACTGATTACTGGGACAAACAACACTAGCCGTGGACAGTAATATTTATTACATGCCTTTATTTCCCATACACCATAATAAATATTGTACTTGCATTTTCATTTGACTCTCAAAACTCTTGAATAAAGTAGATATTGTTAATATCTGAATTCTACAGCAAGTAGATTGAGGTTGATAGCAGTGCCCTAACTTTCCCAGAACAAAAATACAGCAAATGATACACACAGGTGACTGAATCATGGCCTACCTGGATTTACGTAGAGAGCTTTTGCAGGTGTTTCTTTACCCAGGTAAAGAGTCACCTAATGCAGTATTGGTAATCTTGCCTGATGTGTAAATGATTTGAAGGGGCCAACCCATTGGAATCAACTTCATTGCTGGTGTAGTCTAAAATTTCCATCAATTAATTCAATAATTGCAAACAAATTATTGAGGAATTCACTTGTCTCCCGTTTTGCCATAATTCATCAGATCCATGGCTATTCTCTAGAGACATATGACACCAAAAGGGTCTAGGTTAGGCTGTGACAAAACTTGGCTGAAAGGAAGAGCACAGGGAAAGCAAGCCAGGAAGAGCAGTTCTGGTATGGAGCTTTGTGCGAGGAAAAACGTGGAAATTACTGAAAAGAACTGAGAGACAGAAGGAGGTGGTAGAACCTTCTGATGAATACAGTAAGCTTAACTTATTTTGCTTGGGGCTGACATTACTTCTCTGTTCTCAGTCTCTGTTCTCCAGATGCCTATTTATATGTTAAGCAAAGAAAAAAATTTAAAAACATCTTACGTATACTACTTATAAGATATAGAAGTAAGAATTATCTCAAAATTCAAAAACTAAGACCAAGACTAGAAATATCAGGACTGGATTAAAGGTATGAAAATTGAAAATTGCTGAATATTCTCTAAGTAGTTATATACCACTAGAAACTTAAAAAGATGAAGAAAATTTCCTAGAACATGGAAGTTCTGTAAATAGGTTGAAACTGGACTACCTAAGTGAGCTCTGGCTTCCCAGCCTCACCTGTCATCTTCAATTCTAATCTTTTATTTTGTGGAAAAAAGGTTGTTTGAGAGCTTGGAGATGAATTCTTAAGACAACATACCATAGCTACCAGCAACTCTTTCTTCTCTCTCCTCTACTGTTATGGTTTGGATGAAAGGTGTACCCCAAAAGCTCATGTGTGACAAGAAGAAGGCTGAGGTGAAATGATTGGGTTGTAAGAGCCTTGATCCAATCAGTGGGTTGATCCACCAATAGGGATTAACTGGCAACTGTGGGCTGGTAGGGTGTGGCTGGAAGAGGTGGGTCACCGGGGACTTGCGTTTGGGTTATATATTCTGTATCTGGTGTGGAGTATCTCTCTCTCCAGATGTGACACCTTGAGTTCTCCACTCCTTGGAGCCATGCCTGCTGCCATGCTGCTCAGCCTCACCTGAGGAACAGATCTGGCCTTCTGTGGACTAAGACCTCTGAAACTGTGAACTTCAAACTAAACTTCTCCTAAAATTGTTCTTGTCAGGTCTTTTAGTCACAGCAATGAAAGAGCTGACTAAAACATCCATGTAGATCCCAACATCTTCTGTATCAAAAATAGTAAACTGACTGGGCAGGTGTAGGGGGACATGCTTGTAATCCCAGCCACTTACAAGTTCAAAGCCAGCCTCAGTAATTTAGACCCTAAGTAACATAGCAAGATCCTTGTCTCAATAAATAAATAGGACTGGAGATGTGGCTCACAGGTTAAGTGCCTCTGAGTTCAATCTGTGGTATCAAAAGAAAAAAAAAGGTGAACTGTACTTTGATAATATTTGTGTGAAGGTATATAGTGCCTAAGGGGCTTTATCCAACCCTCATTATTGCAGTCTTGGAAGGGACTAAAAGAATATGCCATTGTTTTAAGTAATCACTTATATTGCAACAACACCACCACAACCCAGCAGGCCCCAAGACAACAATAAGAAAACAACAATAAGAGTCAATAACACATTTTTCCTTATTTCTCTACATTATCACTTCTATCCTTTCTTATTGGATAAATATGCCCACGATAAATAGGCGGACTCTGTAAAAAGTTGTCATCCCTTGAAGCGACTAAATATCTGAGAAAAGCGTGAATGTCATTTAGTTCATGTGTCACTGTGGCTAATTTTTTTTCAGAATATGTAGTCTAATGAATAAATTATGTTTATATTTGTGCTAAGCACTATTAAGATTAAATTTACTTTATATGTTTACAATTTTGAAATCATCAAGTCAGGATTTTTTTTAAGAATCATTAGAGCCATTGGGAGAGAGATTATTGATACAACAAAAAATATAATTTTAGATATCTACATTTTAAGTAGTTTTTTTTAATAAATGGTACCAGTAGTAGAAGTTATATGCGTCCTATTATGTGTCACAGAGGACTATGAAGTCCAGACACTCACAGCACCTAGAAGAAAGATTTCCCTAGCACCCTTACTCACATGCAACAGTCACACTGGAACTTTTTGAACCTCTCAGATATGTACAGTACTGAGTATAGGCAAAATAGGTAGACATTTGAAAACACTATGCAAAGATTATATTAATAGTTATAAGATAAATGCTTACTGCATTATCTTTAAACATTTGCAAACACAGAGAAATAATCCTCTGGAAATTTATTTACTGGTATTTTTGATAGGTGAGATAGGCAGAAATAAATTAGAACATAATAGCCAGAATGATAGCCCAGAATCAGTCCAGAGACAGTCTTCAGAGCCACGATGAACTGAAATTTTATAATTTTTTATGAAAAGATTAAGCAGAGCGGTAGGTTGATTCCGCAGTTCATATAGATCTGTAGGTGTATAGTGTATGTAGCATTTTTGTGTATTTAGGACCAAATTAACTTACACATTGAAAGTGCTGTATGTTGCATTTGAATTTTTTATTCAGGACTTGATTCCAAAAAGAAAACAGAATTTTTAAAAGTAAGTAATGGAAAGTTCAGACATTGAAACTGGTTATTTAAAGTAACTTTAGAAACAAAGGAAAATGTTTTGAGACAAAGTACAAAATAAAAAGAATTAGATTCTAAGTCATACGTTTGGTAATGTATATGATAACTACATCTAGTTAAAATATTAGAAAATATAGTGATTATTAATTTTTGAATGGTCTCATTACGATTAATTTCTTTCAACATAATTTTCAATTTTTTGATGAGCATACTTTTTGTTTTGTTTTACTTTGAAAACTTACAAAAGAAGTTTCTATTTCTTTGAGGAACCAGTACTCCCCATTTTCATGTCCAGAGTGGGTAGCCCAGCCAACATCACTATCTGCAGAATGGTGACAAACGAGATTTGTTTCACTATACTTACTCCTTGACCTCAGCAACAATAACAAAAGGTTTTGCTATGCTTAAGTGTAATGCACTTTTGTTGTTCTTATTGGTGATAGTGACAATGGGTTAAATTACAAAATCCCTCTTAAGTCTTTCCTCTTCCATTCTGCTCAGTGGCATTTGAATTTGCTTGTCAAATTGTACTTATAAATTTATACTTGCAAAAGATAGAGAAAATAATGATTTAAATTAGACATTATGTTTATTAAAAAACAAATGAGGGGTATTGTCACAAATAAAAATTGACTCTGAATAGTTAGATGAGTATAACTTGACTGTTGACAAAAATTTAAAACTGAATTGGTTTTAGGACTACCTATGCTCATATGACATCAGTAAGTCATTTTTGGAACTTTTGGAAAATTCAATTTTTCTCTTATTTCATCCAAATTTTTATTGTTAATCAGAAAAAATCTAGAAATAATATCATCTTCCATAACTAATTTTTCAGAATTTATTTTTCTTATCTTCAATTTTCTCATCATGTACACTTGCATGCACCTGTGCACATAGACACGCATGCACAGATACACACACACACACACACACACACACACTGAGACATGAACACACATAGCCCATGCACATACACCTACCATTTGTACCCTGTTGGGTAAATGGTTCATTCTCTTAAAAAAATGTCTCCCTCCTACCCTTCTCAATCCTGTTCAGCTCAACTTTACCCTTTTAAAATCTTCTCTTAGTCAATCCATTAAAACCATTTTTCCTTAAACCCAGAGATTCTGCTGTTCATCTCTCCTGACTCCTCTGAAATTACACAAGTGTTTCCCCCTTTTCCTTTTTTATTCCGGAGTGTTATTGGCAGTTCTGACTGCCACTTCTCTTTAGTCAGTACTAAAGTACTGTGTGCTGGTTACTCCTCCCTGACCCTCAGGGTGAGGACACTCCCCAGGAGCCGCTCAGCTTCAGACCTTGGGCAGCAGGCTTCTCACGAATCTCACCTCTACTGACTTTTATGCTGTCTGCTAATATGTGTCCAGAGCCACCTTACTGTTCATATTTACATAACTTTACTTGGAGATTCAGGACAAGAATTTTTTTCCCCACTCTAGTCCTTCTCGATAACTGCTATGATTTTAGTATCTACATAAATGCCTCCAGTAAGAATGTTTTCCCTCATATTGATATACCTTTGAATATGCTCAACTACTTCAATCACGTGGGTGCTGGGGTTTGAACCTGTGCATGCTGGGCAAGCACTGCAACCGCCGAGCCACTGCTCCAGCCCCAGCTCATGTGTTTTTAATTATTAATTTATAATTCTTTCAGTATCTTTAAGAAGTCTCGTGTTGGTGTAGTAAAAGTTCCTCAGTTGGATTACATTGTCTTATACCTTTAAACTTTTATCATCACAACACTTCTTCTTGCAAGTCATCAAGTCAGTAATTCATTCTGACTTGTTAAACATTTTGTTAAACATGAATTTTAACATCTGGAATTCTGTGTACCTTTTGGAATGTTAAATGCAACACATTGTTCACTTTTTAAATAGGATGTAGGAGAATCTGTTTTTCCAATTTAACTTAAATAGTGATATATTTAATATTTTAACATATCAGGTGTGTGCTTATATGACCTTGAAAATATATATAGGGAATGTAAATGTCAAAATGGACTCTATACATTAAGACCTTTAATTCATTTAATACTTGTATTTTTTTACAATCAGAAGCTTCAAAAGAGGTACATTGAGGCTCAACTTTTCCATCGCTTAATATTAACCTTAAAAGTTTAATATGTCACTGCCGTTCTTAGTATTTGCGACTGTCATTAAAAAAGATTTTGCACTTTGTACCAGGCTCTGTACTTATACCGTGACTCATCCACTCAGCCCTCCGAAAGGACACAGTCTTCACAGGAAAGATCATCAAATTATATGTTTCCCTGAGCCGCGCTGTTGGTGATCAGATGCAGTAATTGTAGATCCTAGGCTTTTTCCTCTTTGCTACATTAAAAAACTGATCCAAAGTTTTGTAATCAATTTATATTTTTCTGGTCTTGCCTTAAGGTAATGATTTCTACCATCTATTACATTTATATAAATTGCCCAACATTTTCTTTAGTCCTGTATTCACCTCATGAAAACTTTCTATTTAGTCCTCCATCATGGAACAATGGATGACTTTTGGTTAGTGTTAGCCATTGCCAGGCTTTTTCCTGGTTGTTCATCTCTTACCTCACTACCTACCCCTATGTCATTTAAACATTTCTAGGCAGTCCAGAATTTGTTAGTCTACATTCCAAATTATTATTCATATGTTCCATTTATAAGTTTACTTATCCTTCTTTATTATTATATTTTAGTATTTGGGATGTTTTAAGTACTTACAGATTCAGAAATTAACTATATTTTTATGATGAGTTTTTTGCTTTATCATGATGTAACAAGTCAGGTTCCTAACTTTTAGGCCCTTCAGTTTGGTGGTCATATTGCTATACCAGTTAGTCTCTCCTTTCTCATTCCCTTTTCCTGTGTATATTGATTAGATCATTTAATATTTTTCTATAAGCTATGCTTTTTTTTTTTTTACTTCTCCAAAGGTTGGAATTGGTATTATTTAAAGAGGAGAATAATATTTTTTAATTATGATTTTTAATATATTTGGATTCTTTTATTAGTCATACTTAAATTTTCACCCTATATTAAATTGGAAAGTAAATACCTCTTCAATTATTCTGAATAATACAAAGCCACATTACAAGTGAAGTTCAAACAACTCCCCATTAAGTTCCTTCTTTCATTTTATTGTTGTCTAGTATTTTAGTTCTTTGTTTTTTTACCCTGCTAAAATAATAATTAGTTCTGTTTATGTAGTCAATATTTATTGAGAATTACCAGTAGGCTTTCTAGGGGTTCAATTTCTTTCTTAACAAATTTTATTTTGAATATTTCTTTCAGTGTCTTGAAAATTATATCCCTTAGGCTATCTGAAATGTCTATTTTTCCATTTTTCTGTAATAATAAGTTAGCTGAATATTAAAATCTAGTTTGGGAATTTTTTTCTCCACATTTGTAATAATTAAACTTCTGGTATCTTTATATTTATAAATAATTTGTATTTATAAATAAATTGTATTTTCATCCAAATTTTTCTGAGCACAAAATATGAAGTTGGGCAATTGGACTTTTTTTTTCTTTGTCTGTTTACATTTGTCTTTAAGACTACAATGCCCTAAAGATAGAAAGCAGCTATTTAATTTTAGCTTATTTACTGTATAAATTCTCATTTGTGCAAAGCCCATGATTTACTGTTTCTCACAGTGGTAACTACAGTTTTTTGTTTTAGTTGTTGCTCTGAGGATTATAGTATACATTCTCTGTTTTAGTGTTCTGCTGAGCATTAACATGGTACCACTTCATTTACAATGCAGTAATCCTGCAACTGTGAGGTCACTTTGCATCCCTTCACTGCCCTCTACATAACTGTTTATGTGTAGTTGCCATGGATATTATATCTGCCTATGTTATAAACCCAGGAGGACGTGCTATCACTTTTTCTGTAGATAATCATTGCAATACTTTTTCTCCATTCCTGGTGATCCAAGTGTCATTTTAGAAGTATTTTTCTTCAGCCTATAAAATTGCCTTTTCTAGCACAGTTATGTTGGTGATAGATTCTTGTGTCCTTTTTAATTTTTCCTGAAAAATTTTCCTCAAATTCATTATCTAAGAATATTTTATATTAAATTATGTATTGGATTTTTTCCTTAAACACTATATTTTGGCCTTGATAGTTAAAGGTTCAAAGTCTCTGATTAGTTCAGCTTTGTTTTCATTGTATATGATCTTTCACTTTTCCCTGACTGCATTAAGATCTTTCATCAATTTTGGTTTTTAGTAGTTTGACTCTCATATGTTTAGACATGGTTTCTTTTATTTTTGCTGTTAGAGATATCTTGATCTTTCAAACATTTGTCAAATTTTGCCTTTCACCAAAAAATTTGGAAAATTTTGTACTATTGTTCATTCAAATATTCTTTTCTGACCCCATTCTCCCTTTACTTTCTGCAACTCTAACGTATTATCTCACAGTCTCTGAGAGACTCTGAGGCTCTATCCTGTTTTAAATATCTCCTTTCAATATTTTTTAAGGTAATTTCTATTGAGTATTGAATTGTCTTCAAATTCACTGACTTTCTGCTCCATCACTTCTATTTTGCTATTAAGCTCAACACAGTGAATTTGGAAATTTTTCTTTACTGTGTTTTCCAGTTTCATATTTTCTATTTTATTCTGATATCAATTTCTCTGGGACATAACAAATTACCACGAAGTAGGTGATTTAAAACAATAGAGCTTTATTCTTTTCCAATTCTAAAGGCTGGACACCTGAAACCTAAAAGTTGATAGGGCCACACTCGCAACAAAGGCTCCAGGGAAGAATTCTAAGTTCTTCCTGAACACATGAGTAGCTCTAGTCTCTACCTCTGTCTTCCATGGCATTCTTCCTCCTGCCTGAGTCTCTTAAAAGTAAGGAAGTGATTATATTGAGAGTTCACCCAAATCCAGTCTGACCTCATGCTGCCTAACTACATCTGTAAACGCCATATTTCACAAATACAAGGGTTGAGACTTTACCATATCTTCTTGAGGAAGGAGAACAATTAAATACAAAACTCTTTTTAAATATTTTCTGCTGAGAATTTGTTATTTTTTCTTGAACTAAAAAATACTTTCCTTTATCTTACTATAAAATACATAGTTATAAAAACTGTTAAAATCTGTCTCACCACCCAGAAAGTCAACTCAGGGTTGATCTGTTGAGACTCAATCATGGTTTCTAGGTTCTTGGCATATTGTGTAGTTTGGAATTATATTCTTTGTAGTTCACATATTTGGTGGTAGGAACTCTGTATTCTGTTAGTTTTCTTCAAAGACATGATGCGTTTGTCCTAGAATGTCATTAACATGGTTAGTAACATGTCATTAACACTGGTCGACCTGCCTTGGGTGGCAGCTCAGATCTTAGCTTAGTTTGAAGTTTTGCATTATCAGGAATATGTAGGCTGCTTCTTGCACTTAGAACCCAGCTGTCAGTCACTTGGACAGAGTTTATATGCGGTGCTGGGGCTCCCCTTTTCTCAAGCTCTTGTCCAAATCTTCCCCTTATTTTCTGGGATATATTCCACTATATCCAAAGTAAAACTTAATATCTATTAGATATGTAGTAACTTTGCATTCTACCCTTTATATCTTAAAGTCATGTTTATATTTCTGAAGTTTGTATCTCTCTGTAGTGCATTATGGATAAACTGATGGAATTTATTTTTAACTTCTTAATGATCTATTCAGGTTGCAAATTAAACTGGGTTTCCTGCCGTGTGATGGGCTGAGCAAGCATGAGCAAAATTGACCTTCAAACATACACATTCTGAATTGTATATATCCTATTTTTTTAAAAATATAGCTCAACATAATAAAGCCCACTATGAGTAACTTGGGATATTTTAAAAAGAATTATAGTAAATCAAACTCAATTTTTTGCTAAAAATGATTTAATTTATTTTTCTCTAAATTCAATTGTATGCTTTGCAAACTGTGTTTTTGCCTGTTTTTTATTTGATTAATGATCTTATAGTGTTTGTTTTTAGAGTGGAATGATTTCTTCAATTTCTATTTATGTTAGCAAGCAGAAAATAAAAAAATAAATTTGTGAAAAATAATAACTAAGGAAATTAATCAAGAAGACCATAATACATTTAAGGAGAGTAATAATGGATTCACCTGTATTTTGTTTTATTTCATTCATTATATCACCTTAGGGGAATATTCTTTTTTCTTTTCCTGAGAGAATTTATTTTATCTTTCCACTATTCTGTTCTTAATTTCCTATTTCTATACCCATGCCCAAATCAGTGTAAGATAGCATAATTTATCTTTGTAAATTGCTTTCTAAAATCATTATCATCTTACTAATTATATCTCTGCAAAATTTGCGTTGACTCTAGTCACATTTACATGGTTACATTTGCCACAGATAGAACTCCATTTCCTGTATCCCTGACCAAACACCATTTTCAGCCAAAGATGTCTGCATCTGCCCATATAAATCACTTCATAAATTAGAGCCAGCATTCCTCACAGAACGTGGATTCATTTTTGAATCCAGACAAAATAAATCAAAAAGAGCCACAAAGTCAGGAATGCAGACTAATTTTCATCACGTCCCTTTCATTAATATAGTTGAATGCTTCAAATTTGTATTAAAAACATTGCAAAATTATGTCCCTCTTAATAATTTAATTTCTCCCCCCTCCCTCTCATCTAAACATACTATTTACCCAAAAGATCTTTTACTTTCTTTTCAAGATCTTTGTGGTTTTTTCTGTTTCCTATCATTGTTTTTGACTCTCAGATTTCTTCAGGCCTTGTTGTTGCGAGTTGACAAGGTTTTTGATATTTTGGTGTTCAAGAAGATGAGCGCTGTATTCAGAAACATAACAGCTGCCTTCCAACTACTATCATATTTGTTCATTCTTTTAATATTCATTAATTCATTTAACATTCATAGAGGACCTACCATGAAGCGAGGATTTGATAGTGACAAATGTTAGGTTTTCTGCTCTTAATTGCACCGTCAGATGATGGAGACAAATGTTGACATATGTGAGATAGGTGCTGAAAAGAAGGTAAACACACGGGAAGCACGTTGTCCCTGGCTATTGCCAACTAAAAGTCTAGTACAAACCTAAGTCAGACAGAGGGCTGTCAGGAATCATCGTTCATATCACTGATGTTAGCACTTCTGTAGCTGCTCAAATTCTGTGTTTTTTTATGGACTCGAAATTATGTAAATTATTTTCTCTATATGTTTGAAATGTAAGGATGATTGTTCCTCATATAAATTTTTAAACTTGTCCAAGCAGTGTAAACAGCATAAAAGGTGAAAAGTGGGAATGTCATATGTCACAGCGTATCAGGGTAATGAGATGTCTAACAGAGTCATAGACATGCTGCCTGGAAAACACTCCTTCATATTCATGTTCTTGATAATTCCACATTTATAAGATAACAGAAGTGAAGAAAACTCTTTCTCTCAGTAGAATCATGGGTCAACTCAAGGTAAACCATTATTCTATAAAAACATGGTTCAAAAATAATCTAATTAGGTCTCATAACCACATTTCTAAGGGCTACTGCTCTGCTATTGTGTGTAAAATATAGGAACCCTTCGCAATGAAGTGAAAATGAGGAAAACTGATATGAAATCTACAGGAGTCAGCTAACAATTTTCCAGACAACAGAGTTATATATTTTGCATTATTGTTCTTAGACCTATAGGCTTTGATTACTTGGGACTGCTTTTTTTTTTCTTCCTTGTGCCCTTCCTAGCAGAGCTGCAGATTTAATTTTATAGGTATGAGAAATATGAAGCTAGGGAATTTAATAATTGTTTCACTAGGTAAGGGATGAAGTAAATTCCATTGCCTTTTGTTTGATTACAATCTTCCCTGCTGGTTTAATTAAAAACATCCATGTGAGGAAGAAGAAACATGGTAGAGGATCTAATTGTTTTATCGTATTGGATGTAGAGTAGGAACAATAAAACTGAAAGGTTTAGAGTTGTAAAACTTAAATGTTTCATGTAAATCTGAAATGCAGACACAGGTCAGCTGTAGACAAATGTCAAAGACTAGATTCAAAATGCACTGCAGGCAGAAAAGATGACATTTATCAGTCATCCATACATCAGTAACTAAAACAATTTTAGGGTTGTCTAGACAGGCATGTATTATTTTTTAAATTTAAATCTTTAGAAGGACAACAGGAGGCAGAATATCTATATTTAGCTTCACAAAACATAAGAAAAGCCTAAGAAAAATTTCAAAAGCATTTATAAGAATATATATGTACAAAAGTTTCATTTTTTTTTTTACATATTGGAAGCTAATACATGATGAAATTAGCTTTCTTAGCATGAGAAGGCCTGAAAATTTATACTAATTACTGGTTTATTAGATTCAATTTTCTGATCTTTGGATAATTTTCCAATTATAAACAATTATAAACAATATTTTTCCAGATTTTTTTTCTTTTAAAAATTGTTACTAAATGAGAATAGCATTTTTAAATGCTAATTTTGAAAATGAAAACGTCAGTAACAGGAAATTAAATGTGCAAATATTATGAAAATATAATTCAGCACCTTTTCAAAATACAAAGCCAGCAAAAGATTGTGAGAAAAAGTAAGCAAGGTATCAGATAGTAGAACTGCAAATTAACTTTCAATTTTCCAAGAGAGAATAAAATTGGATAGGGAATTTTATTTAAATTATTTTGGAAGCCATCAATATAAAATATGATTTAGATGTGCTCCTTTATAAAATAACAACTAATATATCACAAAATATCTAAATTAAAAAAAAGATTGACAAAACACTATTTTTGAAGTTGGAAAATGAAAGAGAAGTTCAAAACAATGAGATCACAGCAGAATCCATTTCAATATTAGTTGCTGGACTATTTTGGAATTTTATTCCTTTTTACCATGCTGTCATTTTATTGTTTACATCAATTATAGCTTTTAGTAGAATAATTTTGTTATTGTTGAATAATTTTTGTATTAATATGCATTTCTAGACACGTAGCTATCTAGTTCATAAGTTATACATCTTCATCCCTATCTTGAGTAATCTATAGGTTATAGTGTTTCCCACTATTTCATAATTTAAAAATTATTCTTTTTTATTTAATTTTTAAAAAAATTATCATATTTAAAGTCATTCTCAGTTTGAGTCCAACAATTTTTTTTAAAAACTATACATGATCCTGGTTTTCTAGCAGTGATTTATTTTAAAGTACCTTTTTCTGTTGAGAAATCATGGTGCTTTAATGTTATCTATTCTTTGGCTCTCCAGGAAGTGCATTTTTTACCCTCTCTCCAACACACCCCCCATATACATCTTTGTGATGAACATTATTGTGCTAAATATATTACACGGTGCAGATTACTTCAGTCCACTGCTTCTAGATCTTATAGCCGTAAATCACAGCTTTTAAATATTTATAACATTCCCTTGAACACTTAAAGGGAGAAAGTCAAAATAAAATTTTTCATTTGCTCCTAGAGTAAAAATGTCTGTTCTGGTTAAAAATACTACTGTTTTCCTTAAGAACTTAAATTTCAGCCTGTAACCTCTATGTAACCATTGGTATTAAAAGGGTTTACCAGTAGATTTTCCCTTAGTAGCATCAAAATGATTGTCAGTAGGTAGGTTCTTAATACAATATAAGGACCTTTCTTTATCTTTTGTTTTTGTTTTGACTGGAACTCCATTTGACCTCAAGGATAACTATCAAGCTCTTTATTTTCTTTAGACAAAAATTCAACAGGAAAAATTCACTCAAATATCCACCAAACTATTTGAATCTATTCCCAATTCCATTTAAAATCCATGTTTTCCCATCTAAGACAAACTGTAGTGTAGAGTTCAAATGTGTAAAAATAAAGTTGTCTTTATACTACTGCCCAGTGAAAACATCTTGCCAAGAAAGAAGGGTAAGGACCATTTTGCAACATTTAGAGAGAGAACAGTCCTGTCTTAGGTAAACAATTAAAACTAGGGCACCCTGCTATGTTTTAGAATCCCTCAAGACATTATAAACCAATTTGGGTTCATTTCACAGAATTTTATGCAAGCCTTGTTTTGCTGGGTTTTATTATAAGATGGTGGGATAGTGGGAATATCTTTCTTTTTTTTTTTTTTAATTTCAATTTTTTAACTTCTTACCCCTGCTCTGCCATCAGTATCCACTAGGTGGAGATATAATTATATCTTTTCTTAGGTTTGGGATGACTAAAACATTTGTGATCCTCTATGAAAAAATATTCATCTTCAAAATTTGACCATTTACCTTTTAATTGGTGATATATAATTTGATATCAATCTACATCCACTGAATAGTATTTTTGTATTTCTCCGTATTTCTTTTTTGTTGCTGTTTTTATTATGGATTCTAGAATAACCACAATTGATTGCATTGGTTTCATTTTTATAATTTCTTTTCATGTAAGGGAACACACAATTGAATGAGTATTCTCAATTTCAGAGTATAAGTTAAACATAATCTCCAGCATTATGTAGAGCTGCTTTGAGACTAAGTACAGGTTGTTGGCAGGGATTTAATTGAAGGGTTTAGAGAAGAAGAGGTAGGAGATTTTCCCTGTTTCCCTAAGCCAGGTAAGAATGCTCCACTCAGCTCTATAGCTGCCACGAAGCAAAGGATATGAAAGTAAACGAATTGGTTTCGGATCCTGATAGAACCTCTCTTTATAAAAATCTGCTGCTTCTCTCTTCCTTTCTTCTTCCTTTCTTTCCCTTGTCTTTATTTCTCTTTTAGAAATCGGTGTTGCTGTGTGTCTGCAGCCTGTCTTTCTATATCTGAGACCCATCACGTACATATGCATACATGTTTTTATTCGATTCTTGTTCCATGCGGTTTGTGTCACATATTCATATCATACGCATTTTAGGACTGAATGATAAAAAGCAAGAGCTAAAACTGGCACCCAATTCTAGGAGGACTACCCTTCTCTCTTTCATATGGATGCTTGCTTCATAAAACCATCTTTGCTGATTACATATTTCTAGAAATCTAAGCATTATTCTCCTTATCAGCTTTTCAAAAGCACAAAATGGTTCCTGTGACTCTTGTTTCCAGTGCCACTCAGGAAACCAGGGATCGTAAACTCTTACCATGATGTAAGAACAGCCTGGATTTAAAACAAAGGATTTATAGTTACCATCTTAAATTTAGGAATGACCAAATTTCAGGGTCTACTTGAATGCTAAGTTTGGCTTACCAAACACAGTAGCTAACAGTTGACTGACAACATCCCTCACTCTCTTCCCCAGAAACACATTCCAAATGGTCAAGGCTAAATGAAATAAATAGGAATTTTTCTGACACTACCATTTCTCATCTATTGGGAATTATGAAAACTAGATAAATTTGTTAATTACAGTACCTCTACCAAAGATGTTTTTTAAACAAGCAAACATACAAAATCAAAGGATAACTGAAGAGCTTTGCTTTGGTAAACTGGTTATGAACGTTGACTGCATTTTATAATATATAAATCTTGTATCTTTGAATTTGGAGGAAATACTATTGCCCTCCCATTCTTTATAGTTGTTGTCTGTGCCTATGGTCTTTTAATTCTATATAACCATACTCACAGTGACTTTGGTCATGTTACAAGAAATATTTTTTTAAAATAGTATTTAGTATACTGAACATAAATGCTTTATGCAATATTTTTCAGTTTTGGTCTTCAACCAATCCCAGTTCTTACAATCAGTGATACACTTGTCCTTAGATTCTAAAGGATTTTTAAACCTAAAAAATTTAAGGCAAGTTAAAGATTCTCCAAATTACCAGTTGTTTCCAGTTAGTACCAAAGATATGTTTGATGGATTAAGACTTTTCATTTAGTTTCTCTTTGGAATACAGAGAAATGTTACTGATTATGTTACATACCAAAACCAAACAAGATTAATCAACACATAAATAAAGTCAATTTTCACTTTTGCATAAAGGATAAACAACAATTGTTGTTGCTTTAAAGTACAGCTGCTTGTGCTTAATTATAAGCATTTTTTTATCAGTGATTTTTCAACTTTTGGGTGGTCTAATTAAGACATGCCAATAATCAAAGAAAAACAACAAAGATAACTGTATGATACAATTGTGCTTACAATTTTGATGCTCAGAAATGTCTTTTATGTTCTACTGCTAACTACTGTTCTGATATTGGTACCACAAGTGCTGTTATTGATAGGTCCTCCACTGTACCTGTCATAGTGTTCCTCTTCCTCAGAAAGCATATCCTCAAGAGAATGATCCTTTCATTTACCATAAATGAAGGAAAGCATCATGAATTTTCAAATATCTTTTTTCTAAACTCTTCCCTCTGCTGCATGTTGATCTTTTATCTCACACAGTCCCTCTCTTCATTCCTTTCATGTTGTATTTAAAAACAGGAGTAATAAAAAATACTAAACATTCTCTCTGTTAGTCTTTAGGATGCCTGAGTCTAGAATAATTAATACTACTAAGTTATGATATTTGTTTTTCAACATCTTTTATGAGTTCAGTAGTTTATATTCATAATCTTTCATTATGAACTCAACTATATGAGCTGAAATGACTGCATTACTTGCTAGTGTGACTTTGAGCAAGTTATTTAACTGCTTCCTCAATCTGACCTGTAAGAGTAAAAAGATATAGAGCTGATTTTTATACTAATTTAGTTAGTGCCTACATTCCTTAAAAGCATGTCTGGAATTCAAGTGTAAAATATTACCAATTAATTAATATTATTAGGAATATATGGAGTTTTGTAGCATTTGAGCATTTCTTGGTCCTTTTGGTTTGTTTTCATATATTCCTCCATAGTATTTAGCACTCATATTAGCATTTCTTTCTTTCTTTAAGAAATAGTTTTATTTTTCGGAGGGGCGGTTTTCTTAGAGAAATTGAAAACTACAGCTAACAAACAGAATAACTTTCCCAAAATTTTAAGTCTTATGATAAAATAAAACTTAGTCTATGGAAGCCCACGTGTGATAGATCATATTATTCACCACTTATGCTACCTAAAAATCATTGTGCAATATAATAACAAGAATAGATTCCATTCATAATTAAGAGAAAACTAACAATATTTTAATAATCACTCTTTGTGTGGAGTGAACTTGAATGTACGAATATTTTTCAGTAATTTTATTTATTTTGAACCTCATAACAACGTCTAAAGAATGCACCATTAGTTCCAAATAAAAAAAAAAAATAAGGCGATAGAGGCTTTGAGACTTAACTTGCCAAGACTCACTTAGCAGGAAATAGTGGAACTGTATCTGGGAGGCAGGTTTTCTATCTCCAGAGTTCCCACTCCTAAATAGATCATTAGAACATCAATGGACCTTCAAATTTTCTAGTCTAAATCGTTATTTATTCAATGAGAAAATGGAGGACAAAGAAAGAAAGGACCTAGACAATGTGACAGAGAAGCAGATCCAGGACCAGAACTCTTTTTTATTTTATTTTTTTGTGATTTGTAATTCATTGGTCTTTCTCCTATATTACAATAACATATAATTGGCATTTTAGTTAGCTTTTTTTTCTGACAGTTTGAGAATGCAAATCCAAAAAAATTCCAATGTTTATAAGAATTACTCCACACCTGACCTAATCCTCTGATTCAGAGATAAAATAGAATTCACAGGCTCTGCTATTGAGAAGGGCAGAAAAGGATCACTTAAGGTCCAAAATTCTGGAGCTGGAGAGGTGGCTCAGCAGTAGTATGCTTGTGTGGCATGTACAAGGACCTGGCTTTGATCCCCAGCACCACATACACAAGTAAGTGGAGGAAAAACAGCAGATGAAAAAAAAATTTTAAAAAAATGGACTTTCTCTTTCTCTCTGTATCTCTTAAAAGGAAAGAAAGAAAGAACAACAACAACAACAAAAAAAGATCCCAATTCTGAGGGCAAACAAGATGGCATTGTCTCAGGACACAGTTCTCTCAGTGGTATAGCTCTCAGATCCAGTCAGCAGGTCTGTCTTCTGCTTCTCAAGGAGACAAGTTTTTTTTTTTTCCCCCTTTCTTTCACAAATCCCAGGATAATCTAGAATCTACAAGAAAATGATACAGGCAGCACAAAGAAGGCAGAACTTTCTCTAGTACTAAACAACATGTGAGCCAGGATCCTCCATGAAAACGAATTTGTTCCCAGATACATATAGAAACTAGTTTCTAGACCCTATGTACATGAACAGAATAGAATCACATTTTCCTAGCAGCATCTTTATTTGGGTGCCAAATTTGTACAGGTAGAAGTGAACTTAAAAAGATTACAATTGATCTCAATTTTCTGGTATGTGAAGTATACTAAGATTTTTTTTTCATTTAACAAAGGCTTTGAAGATGAATAATATGAAGTACATAAAAATAAGAGACCAAAAGACTGAGCATGGATAGCCGTCTCAGACTGAATTAAACATGGTTCTTGGCAAAACTTGGATTTCTTTCATATACTGAGACATTCATTTTAGTCATTTATTTAATAATATTTTAATGCAGCAAACATTTATCAAGAGTCTCGTAAATATCTAGTTCTGTGCTAAATGCAATCAAGGAGCAAGCAAATAAGGTATGACTCTCCTCCAAGAATCTAGGAGGGAATGAAGTATTAATAAAATGATCGCTTTATAAAGTTGAGTAGTGAAGGTCGTGAGAGTCCATTGTAAAGCAGGCTTATTGGAGGTGTTGAGAAACAGGGGTGTGCCCTCATGGAATGAATAATTAGAGAAAGGTTCATGAAGGAGAAGAATTTTGGTTAATGAAAAAGGAAAAATGCTTGAGTTTGTGGAGCTGGTGGCAGAGGCATTTAAAGAGAATGGCAGAGAAGGGACGTTAGCAGAAAGGCAAATGGATGACAGATTAGATTAGTGAGCCCGTGTTGTCTGGAGCATAGGATGGTTCAGTAGCACATTAAGAGAAAAGATTAGAAATAATTATTTTGTGTTCTGGTCTAATACAAGCAATTTTATGCCTAGGAACTTGTTTTACCTATGTATACTCATGTGAGCAATAACAGATTTCCATTTCAGTATCATCGAAATATTTGGGACATCTAAGTTACTCCATGGAAAAAACTACTGAGCAGTTACTGAAACAAATAAACCAACAAATGAAAAAAAACAACAAAAATAAACCTAGGCTGTTTCTGTACTAATGTGCTTCAGTGTCTGTATGTTGTTAGGTAGAAAAACTAACACAACAGTGTGCATTGTACATAATCAGTCATGTAAAATAGTAAGCAAGATATAATCATGCATTCTTCAACATGCTTTAGCTGAACATGCGGTGAGAAAAGTGAGTGCTTCTGGGAAAGATTGCTGGGCTGCTGGTGGAAATGTGGGAAGAAGAGATCTGTTTTACTGAACACTGTACCATATTTTAAATTTTATGTAAAGTGCTTGTAGCACTTATTATTTTAAAATTTACCTAGAGATATAATGTGAAATTTGAAATCTTTATAATCGAAGTAAAAATAAAACACAGACTAGTTGCAAGCTACAGTTTTTATTTTTTTCTTTTAATAGTAAACGTCCTGGCTGTGCTTGAAGGCAGAAGCGAGGAGATGGATGGATGCAGAGGAAATGAAATAGAAGGTAAGTGAAAATTATAGGATTTAGGGCAGAAGTGGAAAGGCTGGGATCTGAGAAGACAAATGTCCTTTCTGTGAGGTGTCTAAACAGAGCCACTGAATCACATATTTTGGACAGAAGTTGATGGGTCGTTCTTTCGTTTATCTTTGTATCCATAGCAGCAACTGGGGAGGAAGGGGATGAGATGAGAGGTGTGACTGGCACCCGGGCAGGGTACCGTTCTCATCACTGGGGCCCTGAGCAATGCAGGTTACTGTAAGGTAATGGCTGGATGGTTGAGAGCTATACTTCAATGACGGCTCCGTTAGCTACCGTTTATTTATAGGAAGGTTAGTTCACCACCAACCTGGAGATGGTACAAGTGGCCAAGGTGGGAGGGACCAGAATGGAGATTTACAAATAAGCATGCTTCTCATTCTCAAGGGCTGAAGGCATCTCACTGATCAACTCATTAATGAATTGTTTGCAATGATATAACCTACCCAGTTGATTTGTTTGTTGTGAAGGGAAAGGTGATATAGTGACAGTATATTGGAAAAAAGGTACAAGATGTACTACAAAGACAAAGGGAAAAGAAGCACAGATGGAGAAGCTTTTGCTTAACTCCTTGAGTCTGTATTTCATCCCAAAGACAGGAAAATAAAGAACAAAATTTAACCTGTTTTTATTATGTTCACTCCAAAAATCTTTTAGATTTTTAGGAAAAGGTAATGGAATCAAGTGTGGACTTCAATAATTGTAGATAAAAACATAGACTTCAGACAGAGCAGGTTGATTAAAAAGCAGCATCCTAGGAGAGGCATGGGTGCACCCCAATCCACACGAGCTCTCTCCTACTCACTCTAAGCAGTTGTAGTTGTCTTAGTTTGGTTTCTCCCAGAAGCAGACGTTGAGACAAAGCTTTCAGTGCAAGCAGTTTATTTGGAGTGTATTGGGAACACAAAAGAAGTGAGGAAGTGAGCTTAATCGTTCTAGGATACTCTGAGAAATGTGCCCACCTCAGAATTATCTACACTCGAAGGGAAATGAGCTAGGGATTTATAACAAACTCTCAACAGTAATATCTGGAATGAACCTGAGCATTAATAAAGATCCCTCAGCGCTTCCAGCATGCTTCATTTGGGCTAAGGGGACAGAAAAAATTCCATCAGCACACGTGGCCCACATGCAGCTGACTGGCAACTGGACGTTTGCAGGTGTACACTAAATCAGGAAGGTCTGCAGGCAGCAGGCAGGGAAAATTGCAGCATGTGGCACAGGAACTAAACAGGCAAGCTGTTGCCTCTCACTGAGCCTCAAGGCTCTAAAGGAAAGGGAATTGACACCCAGCGTACTTTCTTCTAAGACTGTCTACTATATCAAAGATCTTCAGTGTTGTTGGGCGTATTATCATACTATATAAATGCACACTAGTAATAGTTTAGTTCATCTAGCTTTTAGATTTTCCTAAATAAAAATCGTAATAATGTCCTGATACACTGAAAGGCTATCGTTTGTAAGTAGCATCCTAAATTTTTTACTCCAGGTAACTTAATCTTGGCATCTCTTTAGCAATGTAGTGTTACTATACTCAGTTTTCGATTAGAAGACTAATGCTCAGAAAAGTATGGAAATTGCTCCAAGTATACATAGGAAACCTTGTTGTCACGACAAATAACAAGGTCATTGTTCTTTCTACTTTTGAAAGAATACTTCCTTTTAAGACTGAGATGTATATGAGTAATATAAGAATAAATTTACTAAACATATTTTGCAGAATGATAGTAGGTATTATATGTGGGAGGATAGAGTTTGGATACCTTAGAAATTAGTGACATGGGAGATTAAGCAATTCTATTTTGATTACTATACATTTTTAGATTTTTATTTACTTTCTTTAGGATGTTTTAGATTTTTTAATAAGTTGAATTGTATTGTGAAGGCCTAAGACAAAGATAGGATACTTGTTTCTCCAATTATTGGATGCGGATGCATAGTTTCCAGACAACACATGAACAGAATGGATCTTGTGACATTTTATTGCCGACATTTTCCCTATGAATAAATACTGTTCAACTTGCTCATAACTTTATCATTTTAAACTTTGTAAATTAAATAGTGTTATTTTCAACATGAGAAGTATTTATGTTCTTCTTCTTAGAAATTATGTCAGATGAACACATGGCAAAATATAAATGTCAGAGATGTGCTCATCTGCGGATCTATTTAGTGATTAGGGTCACAAACTGTACCCTATTATTTTTCACACTTGCAATTATTCATAATTTCAGACTTGTCTTGGCCAGATCAACTAAATTCCCCTTGAAAAATGGAGAAAGAAGTTCATGTCACTCAGTCACAGTCCAGAAGGAATTTCCCCATTTCAAGAACTCACATGACTCTGCTTCCTTTTAGGTCCACACTTTACTTATCTTTTGGTAAATTGACTTCCACAATCCCTTACTCTTAAATTTAATTTAATAAAGTCATGCAGGAAATTTTCAGTTTCTTCAGAATTTTCTCAAATGACGGAAAAGTCTTCCAAATCACAATAAAATATTTTTAGGGCCTTTTATTCTCTCTCCTGGACTTCAGTGACTCTATGAAGTTTCACATAATTTCTAGTCTGCATCTCATCAAATATGGGCAAAATTTATTCAATTCAAATTAAATAGATGTAGCACAGCGTAATCTTTCTCTATTAAATATGTCACTTTTTGCAATTGTTTCTCAATATCCCTCACAGCTTCCATCTAAGATTAGCACTTTCTTTGCTGCCAGAGTTTCACTAACCTACTGAATTATTCACTGAAGCATAAACTTCAGATATCAGGTTAGAAAGACCTTGATTACGGCAGGAAGTGAACTGTATAAACCATTTTTCTTGAAAAGAAAATTTCTCAGTATAGCAAAGTCTGAAATGAGATAAGTATTAAATATGTGTAAAAATTAAGTTCATAATTGATAGGAATTTAGCCAACTGTGACATTCCTGCAATTTGTTTATTATAATGTATAATACCATCTTAACTACTGCAAAGCGACATGAAACATGTGCATTGCTATAGTGCTTATTTTACCTAAGGAAGCGCCAGTCTGGGTGCACATTTAACAAACAAAATTGTTGAATGCTAAATTACACAGCCTCTAAATATTCAGGTTAAAATTTTAAACATTGTATGTCCCTTTATCTCCTATTCACTTTTGTTTCCTTCACTCTGGCTTTGGTTCAGTGTCTTATAGCACTAGAGTTCATGGTAAAGTCAGCAATTCACCATGGGCCTCCCTGCAGCAAATTCTATTAGTAGCGTCCCTTGCTTTATCTCAATTCAGTGTTGAAAGGTCATTAGAATACCGACTGAGGAGACAACACTCTTGGAACACCTTTCCTGGTGCTGAAATCAGAAAACTCACCACTCACAAATCAGCCATTTCATGACCAATCCACTGGGTACCCGATAGCTGAAATTCAGCGCTGATGCGCAACAGGGCAGATGTCCTGTTTTTCAACCAGATCAGAAGAGTGCACAGACACAGATTCTGGACTACATTTATTTTAGAAGCCATTGAGAGAGGTGTTTTGTTTTTCTTTTTCCCCCTTGTAACATTTTTTTTTTTGCTTCAGACACCATGCAAATGACTTTCAAAATGCTCAGGTAGAGCTTATGTATTTTAAATACCAGTCCACTTATTAGCATTAGGCTTCTTTTACCATTACCAGGCTTATAAAAGTCAACACAACTTAACAGTGTCAATAGTGAGAGATGATGCATTATTAAAGAGCATGCTTTGATCAGATTTTCTACATATATTTGCTGTTCAGATGGAGGCAATAAACTAAGAAATATATACTATATATATACCATATACCATATATATATATACCATATATATATATACACACACACACCATATACCATATATATACCATATATATATATACACACACACACCATATACCATATATATATATATATACCATATATATACACCATATGCCATATATGTGTATATATATATATACTATGAATCAATGTAAATAGTATATACAACATTAACTATTGTCCTTTAATGCCATCCACCCTACTCCCAACAAAAGTACCAATTGCATTCAATTCTAAAATTTTAATCTGGTGGAATGATTATTTGTAAGTCTTTTTACAAGCACTTAGGTAAGTCCCAAAGTAGCAAGTGAAATGATAAGTTGCTCAGAGTGGTCTCTAGAAGAGAAAGACCCAAGAAATGTGCTGATAAAGAGAAAATTATGAAAACATCTTTGCCTTAAAGAAAAATCATTAGAGCCAACGTACAACAATTTGCCATTTTGTTCAGGTGAAAGATTCAATTTTCATTATGTTCACACCTATAAAATGCTGTTTTTTGGGAGAGAAAAGTATCAGAAATTAGGGGTTCATTATTATTAGGAGTTGTGCATGGTTTATTAGAGTATTGTGTCAGTCAGCTTTGTGACACTGTGACCTAAGTACCTGACATTACTACTTAGTTTATTTTGGCCTCAGGTTTTCAGAGTTCTCAGTCTAGTGTCAGACTCTTCTGTAGATTTCGGCATGGCATAAGGCCGATCATCATCGTAGGAAGGTGTGAAGGAGGAAAGCTGCTCAGCTCATAGCAGCCCAGGAGGAGAGAGAGAGAGAGAGCTGCTATGGATTAAAAAATATAAACGTCAAAGGCGTGCACCCAGTGACCTGCCTTTTATCGCCCATCCTGTCTACAACTACTATCCAGGACTTGTAGTCCTTTCAAATTATTAACCAATCAAATAGATTAATCCAGTGATTAAGGTACAGCTCTTATTATCTAATCATTTTACCTCTGAACATTTCTAGCCTTGTCTCACACTAGTTTTGGGGGGTCACCACCTCATATCTACACCATAATATTCCATCACCAGCTCCAACTGTCCGTGTCCATCTCACAATTCAAAATGCCTTTAGTGCACCTCCAAGAGTCCCCAAAAGTGTTAACAATTCCAACTTTGCCCAAAAATTCAAGAGGCTCAAAGCAAACTCCTGGCTGTGAGACCATGTAAAAATAAAAAAAATAATTTATATAAATCCAATATAGGTACTAATGTATTTTTGATTATTTCTTTTCACTCTATGGTTTTTTTTTAATGTTTCCAAATTTATTACAGAACCCACCAAAACCAGTACTAAAGCACCTTTGTAACTAAAGAAAGTTCACATTCCCAGTTTAGTAGTCAACTGTCCGATAGTGGTGACATTTACAGCTTGACATGATAATATGATCATAACTTTGATGCAGCATAAATATGTGTGCCTATCATGTAATTCCTTATTGACCAGCTTGGTTCTCCTGTTTGAGTTCTACCTGATTTTATTACTACTTTTCATTCAAATCCACTGGGGAATAGGACGATTTTGCTTTTGTTTCTTGACCAGGAATCACTTGATTCTGAAAGTCTAGTGAAAAGACATGGTGAGGAACCGAAACCGGTGCACCACAATGTCCTAAAAAAGGTAAAAGATTTAGTCAAGAGTATCAAGAGAGGACCTACAGAATGGGAGAAAATCTTTGCCTGTATACTTCTGAGAGAGGGCTAATATCCAGAATATACAAAGAACTCAAAAGACTGAACACCAAAAACACATATGATCCAATAAATAAATGGCCTAGAGAACTAAATAGAAACTTCTCAACAGAGAAAATCCAAAAAGCCCATAATTATATGAGAAAACGTTCTGTATCACTAATAATCAGAGAAGTGCAAATCAAAACTTCACTGAGATTCCACCTCACTCCTGTCAGAGTGCTACTTCAAACTTATATAGCCACTCTGGAAAGCAGTGTGGAGACTCCTCAAAAAATTAGGACTGGAACCACCTTATGATCCAGCTATCCCACTCCTAGGTATTTTCCCCAGAGAGCTAGAACCAGCATATTACAGAGACACAGCTTCATTGATGTTTATAGCAGCTCAATTTACTATAGGTAAACTATGGATACAAACCCAGATGCCCCTCACTGGACAAGTGGATTCAAAAACTGTGTTACGTACATACAATGGAATTCTACTCAGCTTTTAAAGAGAAGGATATCATAGCATTTGCAGCCAAATGGGTGGAGATGGAAAAAATTATTCTGAATGAAATATCCCAAATTCAGAGACTCAAGGGCCAAATGTTTTCTCTTATATGTAGAAGCTAGAATACAATCTAAGGCAGACTGAAAGTTAGCTAAGCTAAATAATAACCTAAGCATAGGTGAATTTTTATATAAACAGGAGGAACCATAACTATGATGCTTGGGGGGGAGAAAAAAGAGCAGGAAGGGGATGGAGGGATTAGAGGGGATATCAATGCAGCTGGAAGGAGGGAGTAGGGAGATTATCAATGCAGTTGGGAACAAGGAGTAGTTAAAGTGAGGAGAACATGGACTAGCATCAGCCTGAACTTACTTTGTCAATATCCTTATGTTTGTGAATAATGGTTCGTGAAACCATTCCCTCCAATATGCAAGACTATGTTGAACGTGTAAAAAAAAAAAAAAGATGAAATAGGGGAGATTGCTGAAGGAAGAATAGGTTTAGTAATTTAGTACCTGCATCCAAGAGGTGGAGCACCAGCCAGCCCTAGCACCTAGCACCTCCCTATTCCCCACCCACTCAGGCTCCCATAAAGCCATGGAATCCTGTGCTTGTTGGAGAGAAATGAAATTCGCTTACCTTCACTTCTTAAGTGGGTTCCCCAGGAGTCCATCGTTGTGCTAGGGGCACCTCAGTTCATGAGTGAGGCAGACAGTCTGCTAAATGCCAAGTCATAATCCCCTCTGTAAGCCCTCCACGGATTTTTGATCCTATAGGTACTTTAAGGGTTTAGAACACAGTCAAATAGTAATAGAAAAAACTGTTCCCCATTTATTGCATATATGTCATACCTTGCCAATTTGATATAATTTAATTTTCCTGCATTTGGCATTATTCTCTCTCTCTCTCTCTCTGGATGGAATATGAATTTAGAAGATAATAGCAGAAAAAAAAAACAAGATAAAAGACCTTGTATAAACCAGAGAAGCACAATTTGATTAGGTGATAATGAAGAGTAAGTTGATAGGTGATTTTCCAAGAAACTTCTGAGCAAATTGTCTTCCACTTGTTTAGAAAATGTGGGATAGAATTTAATCATGAAGAATTTTCCTGAAGATAATTTTCAGTGGACAGTCTAAGTTGCCATATCATTTATAAATATTAAGCACCTAAATAAGTGTAGAGATGAATTGGACACTGTCTGTGTCTCAGAGAACTCACATTCTTGTAGAGGAGATATACTATTTTTCCTAAAGGTCAGGAAATATTCTAGTATGAATATGAATTCTTTGATTAGTTCTCTCAGAAGTCTTCTGCAGATTAAAAAAGACTATGATTTGTTTGATACTCTTGAGTATAGTTACAATGAGTTGCAGAATCATTGTGTACATTATAAAAGTCCTCAAACTTCATTGTAATTGTTCATATAATGACTGCTTCTATATTAGTCTATGTCTTGGGACATAGAATATATCTGTCTTCCTCACTACCCTATGACCAGTAAATTGTAAGGTAATCCCTGGTAGATAATAAGTGCTCAATAAATATTTGCTGAATCAAAAAATTAAGTGAACAATTACCTAAAGGTGCTTAATATATATATAAAAGTACAGCAAAACTAAATAAAATATCTCATATTGATTAATAGAATATATACAATCATCTTACCTCATATATATATAGATCTCAGATAATGAGGGTGAACTTGGATATTACCTTATCTTTTCCCCATTTGCTGATGCATAGATACTTGGCTATATCTAGAAGTACCCTGGAAAAGCAGAGTGGAACACAGATTGGAAGGAATAGAAAATAAAGAGGGGATATGGACGATCCCATAGAAAGTTAATAATTAAGTAAATTGGGCATCTATTTTCTCCAAGTTTGGGATGAGGAAGCCTTGGAAAAGGGACATTGAATACCTGGATCCTAAGTTTCTCGTGGATCTGAGGACTGTGCTAGTGTCAAGGTTTTATGTAAAATAAAGAATCATTGCTTTCTTCATATTATTTCATTTACTTTCTCTTTTTTTTTCTCCTCAAATTTATAATAGCAACTATACTTCTCAGACAATCCAGTGTAACTAAAATTTATTCTGTGGCACAGATTATTCATGAGCAACCAAACTCAAGTCCATTCTATTATTCTATTTTTTCTAAGTATATTTAAAAGAGATTTAATAATTACATGTAGGACATTATCAAAACAAATTGAGCAAACAGTTTTTCTTCTCCTCCAACAATTCCTTCTTATTAAGGGACTTTCTGAAATTGCTAATTAAAACTGTGAACAGGCATTTCATTTAACATCTTGATGCTCTAGTTTCTCTGGATACAGAGGCTATAGAAAGAAGGCTGTTGCTGGCATTCTGGAATTCATTAGGAGTTTTTTGGAACCTGAACATCATTATTTCATTGAGATATCTTCTCCCTTATCCCTGATGTGTCTTTTGTTACCAATGAAACTATACCTGTGCTACCTGGTGAGCAACGGCTGTGGGTTGCCTGTGAATATAAAGGTAGGAAATGGAACTTTGGCTGCTGGTCATTTCAAAGCACTTGCTTCAAAACATACACAGGACACTTGAGTGATGTCCCTGAGCTCCATAACAAACTAGGTCAGACCACTCTTAGAACAATTACTCATTTCTGTGGTCCCCTTATCACTTCCTTGACTAGCCAAGTGAATATTTCACTAGTGGGCTATTCATGGAAAGCCAATCAAGATTTGTGGCAGGGTGATAATTTATTTCAAATTTATGATCGTATTCCCAGGATACATTAAAAGAAGTAGTTTGCCCTTACATTCCCCACATCAAGACAAATGATAAGGATTCTTTGTGTTAGGTGACTATTTCATAATTAAGTTAAAGTTGCAGATAAACAGAATAAGCAACCAACCATAGGAGTTATTTGTAGGTTTTTTCAAGTGTCTCTCCCAATGGCTTTGCACCATGCCTGAAATTTTCATTAAAGTTTTTTTATGGATCCTTCAAGACAACGTTTTTAGCAGCTTAGAGCAATCTGAGTTGAGGGAGAGTAAGAGATTGAGTAGATAAGACTGAATTGTCAAATCCTGGAACCTTCCAGAACTCTATCCTCTGACCATTCCTTTTCTGTTTAAGCTTTCTCCCAAAGTGATTTCACTTAATCAAATGTCATTAAATGAAATTTATATAAAAGATCTTATGTCTTATTTTAATTTTTCCTCTGTGCTCTGGTATTCTTTTTTCTAATTTCCCATTAAATAACTCTACCTGGATGTCCACTGGTGTCACAAATCTCATCTGAAAGCAAGTTCTTTTTCCAGATGTCTCTACACCACCATGCACCCAGCTGCACAAGTCTGACAAATAAGTTGTTCTTGCCTTCTTTGTTTCTTCACTTCACATCCCTAATTCTGATCATGATGCATTAAAAATATATCCATTCTCTAAATCATGATCAGAATGAGTTTATGGAAAGGTAAATAGGATTAAGATATTTACCTAATTTTCTCCAATATTTCCTCATAAAATTTAGAAAAAAAATAAAAAATACTTACCTGGAACTCAAAATAATAATAATGATAATAGTAATAATAATAATTATTATTATTATTATTATTCACAAACTTCTCTGGTTTTATCTAGTACCATTCTCTAGCTTCACTGTGCCTTGCTGTTCAGTCACCTTGGAATTTCTTCTTTCTGTTCCTAAAAATTATAAGATAACTCATAACCAAGAATCTCTGTCTGTAAAACTTGGGGTAGTGCTTTATTTCATTCATATCCTATTTCCAAAGTAAAAACGCCTTTTTAGTTATTCAACTGTGTAGTACTCCCAGTCACTCCTCTCATGTAGTAATGGCACTGCTATTACAACACTTTAAATTATCTGACTTATTTATTTACTTATTTTGTGTCCCACACTTACTTCTGAGACCCTGGACCTTATATATCTTGCTTAGTATTCCCAGAGCATATCAGAAATAATTATTAAAATACTATAGACACTCTATAAATATTATTTGAATAAGTGTAGAAGGGGTAACAGTAAAATCCTTTTTTCCTATTATATAACCTATGTATTCTCTTCATTAAATTGGTGTATTAGTAGTGAGTAACAGTAAGTACATTATTTAAAATGTAATTTAATTCATATATTGGGTTTTACCATAGGAATAAATTAATCTCAGAATCCCAAAAGTTTAATATATAATTTAAAATAATTATTCATGAGAAGTTCTGCACCTGTCAGTGAAACTGCTCTTCCATGTGAAGACTTAGGAATCCAGGTTCCCTACGTGGTGTAATGGCACCCCCTTCCCAGGAGGTAACACACTAGCTTTTTTTAAAAATTTTTTTTAAAGAAAAGGAGAGAGAGAGAGAGAGAGAATATCAATTTTTATTGAGTTTTTCATATGGCCTTTGTTGCTCTGACATTTAGTTGTGTACGTGGCATGCTGGGGGTTTGAACCCATGTACTTGGGCATGCCAGACAAGTGCCGTAACCACCAAACCACCGCTCCAGCCCCACACTAGCTTTTAAACAGACAGCTTAGAAGTGAAACAATTCATCTCTGATAAGTCAGAGTTGGATGGAACCAGTCTCATGGCCTAATACAACTCCTTGGGAGGCTAGGCTATTTAAGGGATCACATGGCTTAGCTTGGTAACCATTACTGCCTCTAACACATCAATGTCATGCTATCAGGAAAACTGTGGTAGAGTATAGGAGAAAAGAAATCAGGAGATTTAAAAAATGTAAAAAAAATTGAAAGAAAACAGAAAAATAGACCACCTCGAAATATACTGACATTCTCTGAGTTCTATGCATAGCTAATGCAGTGTTAGTACTAATCTTCACACTGATTGAAAAAAAGATTTATATACATATTGTTTTCCACCATTTGGTTTGTAGCTGTAGCTAACATTATTCCCTGCTTCTAGTGTTATTTGAAAGTTCGCCTCTTAAACTCATGTTCTTGATTCTTTTGCTCTAAAGTATCTTCCCACCCTCAGATAGCTCCACCCAGGCTTGTCTTCGTGTTCCACTTCACAGCTAATCATCTTAGATTAATACCAGAGCACTCTTGCCTAATGGAGTTTCAGCTAGAGACAGAGAGAGAAAAATCAGAAAGAAAGCTCCCGCTAAGTAAATATGTCTACTCATTTTCTCCAGTGTTTTACATGCTTTCTGGTATAAAAGAAATCATAGAAGTCAATGGATTAAATATAAATGCGAAGTAAGGAAATTGGTGATAAAAGAGAGATGGATAAAAATGTACTTGAGACCAATAGGTGGACCACGTGGAGCTGATATAATACTTTAATTCTGGCATCCCTGTGGCTAGCGCAGGTTGACAACATTTCAAAGATGACAATTATTTGGAATAAATCCAAGATTATACTTTAAATAAAAATGTTCATAAATCATAGCTCTTCCACTATGAATAGAACATAAGCAATTACTTATAGGAGCAGTATTATCTTCCAATTCAAGCTGTTTCTTAAGTTGATTTGACTAAAAGCTTACTTTTTTTCCCCAAAGTGAAAAATGAAAACATTCAACTTGTCTTCCTTTGTCCTAAATAGAAAGTTCAATTAGATGTTCATTTATTCTCTCAAAAAGGTTTATGAATGAAAAATATGATTCAAGGAAAGAAAAAAATATTCCCCACTATGTCTAGAAGGACAGGAGCTGGAGCAAATGCTGTAACATGGTGTGGTTGGGAGGAAATCAGGATACAGTCCACCCAGTGAAGACACTGAATGCCATGGGGGTTTCCTGACTAGAAAAAAAATTGTCTCAGTCTATTGGTTTCCAAAAGAATAGAACCTATGGCACAAGTCTTTTTCTGTCCATCAAGCAGCTCGTAGAGTTCTTAAGAGACAACAAATCTGACTTTCAGTCCTGAATCTGCTGTGCAACAACTTTGTGTCCTTGGGTAAATTTCTTTTTCCCTCCCTTCTTCCCTCCCTCCCTCCTTTCCTTCCTCTCTTTCTCTTTCTTTCTTTCTTTCTTTCTTTCTTTCTTTCTTTCTTTCTTTCTAAGAGAGGGACAGTGAGAGAGAGAGAGAATGAATCAGTTTTATTTAGTTTTTCATGTAGTTTTCATTGCTCTGACACTTAGTTGCATACTTGGTGCTGGGGTTCAAATCTACGTCCTCACACTTGCCAAGTAAGCTCTGTAACCCCTGAGCCACTGCTCCAGCCCTTGGGTAAGTTTCTTAACTAATGTGTAACTTTGTTATTTATCCAACAAAGAATAAACCTTCATAAAGTTTGTTTAAAGATAATACATTTAGAACTCTTAGCAAAATGCTGGGCACATCATAATTGCTGATCTGAAGTTTCAATGTTGGGAAGATATACATATATATATACACACACACACACATACACACACATATACATACATATGTGTGCATACACACGCACACACACATACATATATATATATATTTAAGAAGGTGTATATATACACACACATGTATATGTGTTTGATAGGCCAATTGTGAATGAATAGCTTTCTTTATAAGCAATTACAATCTCTTCACTATTTCCTATCTTAAGTTTTTGTAACACTAGATAACACATAAAGTCCTTATTCTCTCAATATTTTAATTTGGGCAGAAAGTTATTTAGTAGTATGTTTTGCCTTTGAGTTATATTTTTGTTCAGTTTTGTTTTGCTGTATGTCTCAGTGATGTACCAGTTGCTGTTTAAATTCTAGGATAAAAATGGTCCAGGGTATGTTATGATACCCAGTTGGCATGGGAAATAGCTTTTACCTATATGATGATAAAATAAATGCTTCATGATACAAGAGAAACTGTAAATTCAATGAGTAAATGTTACTTTACCAAGTAGTGAATGAAATTCGGAGATATGAGAAAAGAAATTACAAAAGACAAATCCATATTAGTTCCAAATTAGATTTCTTTAACACATTGAAAAATACTAAAATGTCATGGGAATGGATTAAGCCTACAGACTGCTTTGGACAAAATTGCTTTTAAAATAGACTAAAAGATGGTGATGCTTAGTATAATGCCAGTAAAATTCCCACTAAAAAAATTTTGGTGAGGGGGACTGAAACATGAAAAAAATTATTGTAATATTATTTGGAAGAATTTATATTATAGCTTGGTTTTGACTTTTTTTAGATAGTGCCTACACTGTAAAGCATATTTAAAATTTAATGCAACCTATGTGCACATACAAATACACACACACACATACAAAAGGAAACAAATTTTCTTAAAATAATAATTACCCTAAATGCTTGTAATAGAGGCTAATGTTTTCTACTTTATATATCATCTTTAAAATGCTTGTCATATTCCAATAAATTAATTCCCAGAACTCAAATAGGTTATTAACCTACCTACATTTTAAACATGATGTTTATAAAATAATTGTTATCAAAAACAGTAGTTGTAAATTAATCCACTTATATATGTTTTCATGTATTAGAAAGCTATAGGCCTTTGGTTGAAACAAGTGAAAGTCCTGAATTATACTTATGTTTTTATAAATAATATCACATACAATAAGGATGTAATTCTAATCATATAATTTAATATATGATGATATATGTTGTATAAATATATCAATACAGCTCTTAATTTGGAAAAATATATTTAGATTCTTTTTTACATTTATCTCTAAACAAACTTTAGCTATAGATATAGGATGCAAAAGAGAACAAAGAAAATTATAAAAGTACTAGAATGTGAATAGTATTTGTGTTATTTGGAGTTGGAAGGCTTTACAAGCATCAGAACAAAGTCAGAAATTATTTTTTGTTTTTAGTTTTTTTAAAAGAGAGAGGGATAGTGAAAGAGAGAGAAAGAGAGAATAAATTTAATTTAGTTTTTCACATAGCTTTTGTTGCTCCGACACTTCATTGTGTTTATGGTGCTGGAGTTCAAACCTGAATTTTCATGCATGCCAGGCAAGTGCCATAATCACTGAGCCATTGCTCCATCCCCCAGAAATAATGTATAAATATAATTTATAAGTATTCATATTTATAAATGACTATAAAATTATGTTAAGGCTATTTATACTTATAAAATGAATACAAAATAAAATAATGATAAAATAATTTATATAACTATTTAAATGTGAAAATGTCTACATTTTAAAATCAAATCATTATGAACAAAATTAAATCAAAATGGCAACCTGAGTATAATGTAAAACATATATAATATATACACTGTCTCTATCAGAGAATATACCTTCCTTAATAATTAAAATAAATACCACTAAAGTAAAACAAATGCAAAAAGTATAAACTGAAATCATCAGTAAAGATATGTGAAAAAATTCAAGGTAATTATTAAGGAAGTTAAAACAGTAATAATTTTTTTTATTTGTCAAGTTGGTAAAGATATGTCTTTAGAGTCATAATACTTACTGCTATTTAGCTGACATTTATTGATTGCTTTCTGTATGTCAGACATTGTTTTAAACATTTGGCATCCCATTTAAACTTCTTTTTAAAGAAACCTATAAGAAAATACCATAACTACCATTTCTGTTTACAGAACAATGGGACTGGTACAGGTTGTCTTGAGTAATATAGCTAATAAATAGTAGAGTCAGGTTTTGATGCCAGGAAATCTGACATGAGAACTCACACTTTTAATCAAGGTCTGTTTGTGCTTCCCATATTGTCTTCAGTGTGAAAAACATGTTGGTAAATGTACAAGGTGGTACCGTATTTCTAGCTAGCTATTTTACAAAATATCCCAAGACCACTAAAAAGGAATGTCCTGTTAGGAATATCAATTCTCTTCCTAAAAATTTACCCAATGCATAGCTATACACCTGTACAAATAGTTACATAGATTTCTATAAAAACTGTTTTTAAAGCAGAAATTAAACAGAATTAAAAGATTAAATTTTACTATTTAATTATGTTATTTGTGGTACATGAATGTGGTAGAATATCTTTTAACAATTAAAATGCTACCTTAGATGATAGTTGCTGACAGTATAGCAAATACAGAAAACAACTTCTAAAACAATATGTATACAACAGATTTTACTAGATATCCTTGGTTTGATATCTTGATCAATTCTCCTTTCCCCCCATGTGTTCTCTGTTCCTTGGGGATGAAGTGGCTAAACTGTATCATCAGGGCGTCTGCCCCTATGGACTGGAGCAGTTTAGAGGTAATAATGCCTGAGGGAGGAAAGCTTCTTTCAAGGAAAATGGTCACGATGCCAGTGACTTCTCTCCATCTGAACTCTACAAAAGGAAAAAAAAATAATAATAACAAGAGGAGCCTAAGAAGAAGATTATTCATTTCATTGACCAGTATAATTGATTTTAACAACCATAGAAGGAAATTAGTCCTCAGCTACATAACTTGAGCAAAGAATTCTTCTGGGATTTAGGAAATACTTGGCCATCAATGAGTACTTGCTTCCTCATAGTTCCCGTTCAATAGAAAGTCATTCAATCAAATATATACAAGAATAAGAACTTGGAAATCATAGGAGAGAAGTTTGAAATCATCCTACTAAAGTATTCCATTCAGACAAGGTACTTGCAGAAGGTAAAGAAAAAATGGATTATGGAAAGAAGAAGCTATAAGGTAGGATATATGATTATTGTATAATAGTTAACAAGATTTTATGCACCCTTTGTGTTGGGGTCATAAACTTTTTACCTAGATGATTCATGAGGCTGAATTCTGAGGGTGAAATAGGGTTGATAGCACAAACATCTTCCATTTGCTTCTTTTGATCCACCCTCTCTCCTTCCATTCTATGGACAACATCAACAGGACTCCTATTATGTCTGATTCTATTTGGATGCATCTGTATAGAGCTCTGGGTGTTCAGGAGGAGGGAACAAAGTGAGATCAAAGTACTAATTTTCCTGGTTCCCTGTCTGCAAGTTTCCCTTGGACTTGATGTGTCCATTGATCATGCTTATATTTCCTAACAAATTAACTGCCACTACACAGCTCCTTTTCCTTCTAGGTTCCAGTGAACATGTTCCTATTCTCAATTATTTATATTTAGGGCAGGTAATAGCACACATGGGGTAAACTTGGGCTTATCATACTAAACTTTCTGTTTCTTCTGTACCCAAAGCTTTGTAAATTCTCTTAATATATATTTCCCAAATGTCCATAAGAATGTCTTGCATCTTCAATCTGTGGAAGTTTGGATGCTGAATGTCCCAAAAGGTCCATATGTTGAAAACTTTGTTCTCAAGGTGGCACTGTTGGGAGGCACTGTGAATTTTTAGCAGGTAGGACCTTATGATAGGTCCTTAAGTCATAGGGAATATGTCCTGAAAGGAGAGTATAGAATCCCGATTTTTCTTTCCTTTCCTCTCCTCCTCTCTTCCTTCTTTCCTTCCTTTTTTCCTCCCCTTCTCCACTCTCTTTCTCCCTCTCCTTTCTTTCTTCTTCTTCTCTTCATTATAGTGATGAAAATTTGAATAATACAGAGAGGTTATAAATAAATACCCGATAGTCATGATTTTGAATTCAAATTGTAAGTATAGACTCATAAAGTACTTTGATATTTGTTTATTTATTCTGATCACTGAAGAGGTGTAGAGTTAACGACTGACCCAGAAACAAAAAGTGTCTCCAGAATCCAGATTGTGCTTCTGGATTAACAGTTTATAGCATTTTGATGGCTAGTTTTAGGTGTTAACTGAATAAGAGATAGGTAGATCATTGACAAAACATCCTTTCTGGGTATGTCTTTGAGGGTATTTCTGCAGGTGTTGGCATGTGACCCTTGGACTGAGTGGGGAACATCCTTCTTCAATGTGAGGAGAAACCATTCCCATTTACTGAGTGCTCACATGGACCAAAAAAGCAAAGAATGGATAAAATCTTGCTCCTATAATGGATCCAGAATTCTCTTCTCTTTCATTTGGATGTCTGAACCCCAGGTTTACTCACTTTTGATCTCTAGGACTCTCAGTCCAGGTTTTAGGGCCTTCAAACTGGGAGTTACATCATTGGTGTGCCCAGTACTGAGGCTTCCAGACTTGAACTGAGTATACTACCCAGCACCATAAGGTATCCAGCTTTTCGATGGTTTTTATGGGACTTCTCAGCTTCCATAATGGTGTGAGGCAATTCTCCTATAAATCTCCCTTCCTTTATCTGTCATCTATATGTCTATCTATCAATCTATCTTCTATTGTTTCTCTCTGAAGACAGATCAACACATCAAGTTAGGGATCAGAAATGTAAATGATGACTCAGGAACTACTTCATGTGGCCTGGGTTCTTTTCAAGACTATTAAGATACATGGGACAATTTGAGCTTAAATAAGATTAAATATTGAAATTAATCTCAACTTATTAAATATATTTACATAAATAAGTTTAAAGTATGTGTGAAAAGTAATGTTGGTCACCTACCCAATGAACCTACTCATTATCTCAAAACCGGGTATATCCAAGGAAAACAGCAAATGTTTGTCCTGTCTTTCTACCTGAAATAAAGAATGAAGTTAAAAGTCTAGTAGGTAATGGTGGTAGGGTGTGTCTGAAAATATTTCTTAATTTTGCATATTTGAAGACTCATAAGACTCTACAGAACATACTCTAAGGCTAATATTTAAAGTAAAAAGAAATGGTGAATCAAACAGTTCAGGCAGGCATTGGGAGTCCACAAGATTTTCAGGTGCAAACTGTCTGTGGTTCTTATTTCTACATAAATACACATCTTTGGATCAAATCACCAAGATTTGTGGCATGTATCTCAACTGCAGAAGAGATCAAGGCAGAAGTTTCCAGGAGGTCTTTCCTGATCCTCTAGTCACATAATCATAACTCATTATGTCACTTGAAAGCATCAGTAAATGAACCAGCCCTGAGATTTGGAATTACAAGGATAATTTTGGATTTATATAGAACATCACAAACCCTACTGTACTTATCTTAGTCATGAGTCAAAGCCAAACATCCAGGCTTTTTAAAGTCAAAGAGAATTTTCTGGGACATTCTAAATATAAATTGTATACTACAGAAACTCCATATCAAATGATTTAGTTAATAAATGAAAACAAAAGGATAGAAATCAAATATATTAATATTTCCAATACTTAATGAATGAATTTAAACATTTCATTTTCTAGCTGCCAATACCAATAAAAGATAAATATATCTTTTTTTTTAAAAGAGGGACAGTGAGAGAGAGAATCTATTTTATTTTGTTTTTCATATGGCTTTCATTTCTCTGAGATTTTGTTGTGTACGTGGTGCTGGGGTTTGAACTCACATACTCCAACATGCCAGGCAAGTGCAATAACCACTGAGTCACCACTCCAGCCCAACACAAATTTATCTTACGCCTTCAAATGAAGGAACATACCCTTAAGGGATCAGTACTGAGATTGATTAATTCTATGGTTAGAATTGTCAATTTTTCAGGAAATCTGGAGGACAGAGGAGCATGTTCAGTTGCACTCTGAGTATGCAGTCAGCAAATCTTGACTGAAGAATTCAGATCAAATGTTTATAGGTTCGTTAAGGTACTATGAGTTGTTGTATGTACTTTACCTGAAAATTATATGGAAAGGAAAGAGGGAGAAAAGTATATAGATTAAAGGACATAGCATATTAAAATTTTGGCAAGACTATATTATTATATAGGGCTGCATGCACATTTAGTTGATAAAGCCATGCACAATGCAAAGGGACTGGTCTTCCACTGAAATGGAGCACAAAATGAAGTTTTTAAGGTGGCAAAGTTCTAGTTTTTTGTACAGTGTTTGCCTACAATATATCACTAAATTCTACTATTTTTCATGTGATGCTTTCTGGATCTGTGTTTTATTTTATAACAAAAAACTTAAAATAATTATAGAGGTTGAGGCTATGATATGGAATTTGAATCAAATTTAATAGTTTACAAGTATTTATTGGTTATTTTGAGTATAACTGGATTTTGAATATGTAAATTTAAGTCTAAATTCCAAATAAAAATTTGAAAAGAACTGAGAAAATAGAGATACTATGTTTAGGGCCATCAAGCAATACTACTGACTATTCTCCAAAATTCTACAGCATTTATAATTAGAAATTGTGACAATTGTTCAGGGTGATGATAGGCTCCTTATTCTGATGTAATCATTACACAATGGATACATGTATTGAAACATCATCCATGCATGTTTATGATTATTATATGTCAGTAAAGTTAGAAGAGCTTTAATAACAACAACAACAACATTGGAGGCATCACAATACCTGACTTCAAATTATACTACAGAGTTAGACTAACAAGAACAGCATGGTACTGTATAAAAACAGACGCAGAGACAAACCCACACATTTACAGTCATCTTATCCTTGACAAAGGTGCCAAAAATATACATTGGAGAAAACCCAGCTTTTTAAATAAATGGTGCCAGGACAACTGGTTATCCATATATAGAAGAATGAAACCAGACCCTCCTCTCTCACACTGCACAAAAATCAACTCAGAATGGATCTAAGATGTAGGAATTAGAACAGAAACTATGCAACTTCTTGAAAGAAACATAGAGTCAGCATTCCAGCATATAGACATAAGCAATGACCCCGAAAGCTCAGGATATAATGCAAAGAGTTAATAAATGGGATAACATCAAATTTAAAAGCTTATGCACAGCGAAGGAAACAATTAGGAATGTAAAGAAAGAATCCACAGAATGAGAGAAAATCTTTGCTAGCTTCTTTTCTGAGAGAGAATGAATTTCTACAACATATAAAAAACTCAAAAAATTTCATACAAAAAATCAAATAATCCAATTAATAAATGGACAAAGGAATCAAACAGACAATTCTCAAAAGAAGATACACAAATGGCCAACAAATGTGAAAAAATGTTGACCATCATTAGCAATTAGAGAACTGCAAATCAAAACTACACTGAGATTTCATCTCACTCTAGTCAGAATGGCAGCCATCAAGAACACAAACAATAATAAATGCTGGAAAGGGTGTGGAGAAAAAGGAACACTTTTACACTGCTGTTGGGATTGTAAATTAGTACAACCACTATGAAAATCAGTATGACATTTCATCAAAAGAGTGGGCATGGAACTACCATATAACCCAGATGTACTCCTCAGTACTTTTCCTAAAAAATTAAAGTCAGCATACTATAGTAATACATGCATACCCATGTTTACAGCAGCACAATTCACAGTTGGAACCAGTGTAGGTGTCCATTAATGGATGAATGGATAAATAAAATGTGGTACACACATCGATGGAATTTTAATCAGCCATAGAAAGAAATGAATTATGGCCTTTACAGGAACATGGATGGAACTAGAGAATATCATGGTAAATGAAATAAGTCAGATTCAGAAGGTTAAGGGTAGTATGTTTTCTCTCATATGCAGAAGCTGCAGAAGAAAAAGAAAAAGCTGGGGGTGAATCTCATGAAAATCAAACACCTATCAGTAGAGCAAAGGGACCAACGAATGGGAGGTGAGGAGGAGGAAGTGCTTGGGAGTGTTTTTTTTTAAGAGAGTGACAGTGAAAAAATGAAGAAGAAATCAATTGTTATCTTATTTTTCATCTGGTTTTCATTGCTTGACACTTAATTGTGTATGTGGTGCTGGAATTCAAACCCAGGTCCTTGTACATGCCAGGCAAGCACTGTAACCACTGAGCCACTTTTCCAACCTGCTGGGGAGTGAAATTGACCAAATTATATGGCTATATTTTGTGCATGTACAGATATCTAATGACAAATCCCATTATTATGCACAACTATAATGCACCAATAAAAAATTTTAGAGCTGATCATGGTGGCATATACTTGTAATCCTGGTGTTTTAAGAGGCTGATGCAGGAGGATCTCAAGTTCAAAGCAAGCCTCAGCAACTTAGCCAGGTCCGAAGCAACTTAGATCCTGTTTCAAAAAAATTTTTAAAAAGGGGATGGGTGGGTGGGCAGGAGCTGGGGATGTGACTTAATGGTTAAGTGCCCCTGGGTTCAATCAATCCTTGGTACCATAAAAAAGTTGCCAAAGAAAATAAGTTAACAAAATTAAAAATCTAATTCTTAATTTCAAAAATAATTAAAAGTCAAAAGTCAAGACTGCAAAAATCAATAAATAAAAAGCCCTGCTTTTTTAGGCATCACAGACACTGATGTTCACAAGATCTGTGTACAAATCAGCTAAGGAAAGAGGGAGGACCTCTGCATGCCAGTTGTACTGTGGTTCAGTGTTAATGTATCTTCCAGGTTCTTATATTTGTATGATTCACATGAAGCAGCAGTAGAGAGTAGAGGATGTGATCTTTGTCCCCAAAAGTTATGGTTTAGATATGAAGAGCCCCGCAAAAGCTCATGTGTTAGATAGTGCAAGAGGGTTTATGGTAAAATCATTGAGTGATGAGATCCTTAACTTAATTAGTACATTAATGTCCTGATAGGGATTAACAGGGTGGTAACTCTATGAAGGTAGGGTGTGGCTAGAGGAGGTGGAGGTGGGTCCCTGGAGAGGAAATCTGCTTCTTGGTAGCCTTGTCCTGTGTCCGGACCTTCTTTCTTCTGCTATATTGTTTTGTGATAGTCTCTTCCTTTGCTTCAGGCCCTGAGGAATGCAGTCCACCATCTATGAATTGAGGCTTCTGAAATCCTGAGACCCAAAATAAACTTTTTCTTCTCTTACTGTTAATGCCAGGACAGGTCTTTGGGTCACACAGATGAAAAAGCTGACTGAAATACAATGTACGTCTAATTTTTAAAATTGTTGCTGATCTTTCTGTTTGTTGTCACTCTCACAAAAATATTGTTAAATAATTGGATTAGGAGGTGAAGAGAATTTGAGGATAAAATTTGGACCTGAAGATCAATATTAAAAACTGATGATATTAGATTATCACTGCTAGTGTCTCCTTCATGCCTTCTTCCCCTTGCTGGAATTGCAACTGCTCCAAACATCATCTCTTGGGGCAAGTGAGGACCTCAAGAAACACAAGAGTGGGGCAGTAACAGTCCTGGGTGAGCTCAGGTCAGTCCGGCCACTCTCCTTGGAACAGCAAGAGTCTCTTACAGCTGCAAAAGGATCCACAAGACTCCCAGTGGCACCTGGGTCCCTGGTTGAAGAAGGACAGGAGTTTGGGCAGGCAGACACAGAATTGCCCAAGAGTGCAACTTGGGACCCTGAAGTCTGTTCTCACAGTAAGCATGGAAGGTGAACATTTACAACCCCTCTACTGGAGAAAAATACTGAGAGGACCCCTGGAATCTCACTGTCAGCTGAGATCACCAAAATTCATTCCCCCCAATAATTTCAATTGAGAAGTGACTCCACCCAGAAATCAGCTATGAACACATACCTCATGGTACATTTTGATGGTGGAGGTAATAATTCAGAATCTTCCCAACACTTTCCTTATTTTTCTTTTCTTTTCTTTCTTTTTTGTTGCTATTGTTCTTGAAATTGGTGTTCCTGAGTGTATGTATTTTTGTTTGTTTGTGTGGCTGTGTTTTACTGTCACTGTGTTTTCTTGTGCTCGACTGCTGTGTACATATTGCTGGGGTTTGAACTGTGGCTGCCTGCAATATTGCAAATTAGTCCTCAGTCTCCTGGGGCTGAAAAAACCCCCAGTCTCTACTACCCTCTTTTTCCCATTACTCTATTCCTAAACTATATTTTGATCTCTGTCATCCTCCCTCAAAATCATTACCCCACTGTCATCCTATTTCTATCTTTTCCTTATTTCTAGCAGAATAGCCTACATCATCTCTACTACCTTGTAGCTCTATATCCTAATTCACAAGTTCCAAACTACCTTACTACCTTATTGCATTTGCGCTCCGTACTTCTTTTTTCCCTCACCTACAGAGGTCCTGGTAAACTGAGAACACCATACTTGAAAATGGGTATTTGTTTGCTAACCAAGCATAGTGTGAGAGGTCTCATGGAAGAAAAATGCTAATCCGATTGGTCCTATAGGTGCTAATCAACACTGTAACAGGCTTGGAACCACATTATGACCCAGCTATCCCACTCCTGGGTATTTTCCCAAAAGAGCTAGAATTGGCTTATTACAGAGATACAGCTTCATCAGTGTTTTTAGCAGTTCAATTTACTATAGCTAAACTATGGAACCAATCAGATGCACCTGACTGGATGAGTGGATTAAAAAGCTGTGGTACATATATACAATGGAATTCTATTCTGCTCAAAGAGAATGATATCATAGCATTTGCAGCTAAATGGATAGAGTTGGAAAAAAGTAGGCTGAGTGAAACATCCCAAAGTCAGAGACTCAAGGTCTGAATGTTTTCTCTCATATGTGAAGATAGAATACAATTGGAAACAGACTGAAAGTTGACTAAGCTAATAATAACCTCAACCTTGGGTGCATTATTACATGAGCAGAAGGAACCTTGCCTATGACACTGGGGGATGAAGGGTGGTGAGCACAGAGCGGGGGGGTGGGAACAGGAGGTACACCAAGACAGCTGGAGGGAGGGAGTAGGGGGATTATCAACCCAGTGGGAATCTTCAACTTCTATGAAAAGCCCAACTAATATGGGAGTAAAGGAGGAGGAAACATGGGATCAAGGGGATATAAAGGAGGGAGAACATGAGCTAGTGTCAGCCTTGACTTGCTCTGTCATTATGCATATGTTCTTGATTGTGTGGCAATGATTCCCTCCTAAATGGAAGACTATGTCGAATGAATAAATAAAAAAAGACCTACAGATACCTAAGCTGGGCAAACTGGACAGCCTTTTGGAGAAAGTTGAAATTATCTTTAATTTATCTTTCACCTTGCATGAGAATCAAATCAAAATGGATCAAGGAGTTAGGAATTAAACCTTGCAACTGATGGAAGACAAATTAGGTCCAATACTTCAGTATTTGGGAGTAGGGAAAGACTTTCTCAACATGTCTCCTAAAGTGAAGGAAGTAAAGTCAAAAATCAGTGAATGGGATGTCATAAAGCTGAAAACCTTTTGCACTGCCAAGGAAATAATCAAAATTGTCAAGAGGCTTCCTACAGAATGGAAGAGAATCATGGCCTGTGATTCTTCTGACAAGGGCCTCATACCCAGAATCTACAAACTCCTCAAAAATCTCAACTTCAAAAACACAAACAACCGAATCATTAAATGGGCCAAAGAGCTAAATAGAGATTTCTCAACAAAGGACATTGATCAAGCCAATGAATAAATGAGAAAGTGTTCTAAATCACTAGTAATCAGAGAAATGCAAATGAAAACAACATTAAGATTTTACCTCATGCCAGTCAGATTGGCAAAGTGAAGAAAATAAACAATAATAGATGCTGGAGGGGTTGTGGGGAGATAGGCACACTAGCACACTGTTGGTGGAGCTGCAGACTGGTATAGCCTCTCTGGAAAGCAGTGTGGAGAATCCTCAAAAAATTAGGAACGAGCCCACCATATGAACCTGCTATTCCTCTCCTGGGTATTTTCCCAGGGGATTTAGAATCAGCACATTACAGCAACACAGCAAAATCTATGTTCATAGCAGCTCAATTTACTATTGCTAGGCTATGGCAACAACCCAGATGTCCCTCACTGGATGAATGGATCCAAAATCTGTGGTACATATATACCATGGAATTCTACTCAGCAATTAGAAACAATGATATTACGTCCTTTGAAGGTAAATGATTGGCTTTGGAAGAAATCATGCTAAATGAAGTCAGCCTAACCCAGGCAACCAAGGGTCGAATGTCTTTACTCATCTGTGGAGGTTAGAGCTAGACCCTGGCCAGCATGAAAGGTGGTCAATTCTCATGTATTAAACTCAGAAAAAGTGTAGTGACACACAACCTAAGGCATTCGTAGAGATTTATTGGGAAGGAGGGGAGGGGGTTGAGGGGAATGAATAAGGGTGGGAAATTAGGGGGACTCTAGGGAGTAAATATAATTTCCAGAATATATACATATACATATATATATATGTGTGTGCGTGTGTGTGTGTATCATATTGTTTCATTGGAAGCATTTTTGATTGTTCATCAAATTTCTTAATTAAAAAAAGAAAAGAAAAAAATGACCTACAGATAATCTAACCACTAGCAATCTGAAAAGAAGCGCTTTGCACATTTCATAGACATCATTCTGTATTTTTAATATAACACATCACAAAGGACCATATTGTTCCTTTTTCTTGAGCTAATTCCCGCTTTCTAGCTGAGTGTGGTAGTGTACTCCTATAATTCCAGAGACTCAGGAGACTGAGGTGGGAGGATGGGAAGTTCGAAGCCATCCTTAGCTACTTAGGAAGAGGCTGTCTGAAAAGGAAATAAAAAAAGGGCTGGATGTAAATCTGTAGTAGAGCACCCCTGGGTTAAATGCACAGTAGTGCACACATACACACACACACACACACACACAGAAAAAAAAGAAAACAATGCACAAATTTCTAAAGTACTAAGAGTAGCAAATAAGAAGTAAGACTTATAAAAGTCTACAATATTTCTGTACAATAGCAGGAGAAAAAACACGCACTGTTGTATGTGAGTGGTAAATTGTAGTAACCTAAATCATGCATCTGGTAATAGGAGTAGTAGGTGGTCAGACATAGCATACATGAAAATGAAAAAAAAAGAGTTAAATATCAGGCTAGATATGCTAAAAATGAATTTTAAGTACTAAAAGCAGTACATAAGAGGAAACTATCAAAAAACTGCCAAGTGTGAGATTTAGAAATGTCACTCACTGATGCTGTTTGCAAACAAAAAGCTTTTATTCTTCTGGCAGGTTTCCCGGCTTACCAGATAGCTTGTGTTAGGTGTGTTCATGTTGCCTTTTACAGAGGTATTTTATGAAACAGGGACGAGCGTGTGTATAAGGAAAGAAGGCATTAATGGGTTAAAAACTGTGTAAATGTTACTGCAGTAAAATTATAGCTTGTTGTTCAGATGAATACTCTCCACTTCTCATATAGCTTTAAATTATGGACAAATGCTTGCAATTGTGAACTCTCCACATTGTGCTGCCTGTTCCCAGGCTTCATCAACCAGGGCTGTCCAATGGGATTACTGTAAGCCTTCACGGCAGTCTGCCAGCCACTGATGAGAAACTCATATCCCTGGATGTTAGATTGCTCTCTTTATTCCATCCTTGTGACGGCTGTGATTGCTGTCATGGTGTTAGGTCAGAAATTAGCATTTTGTGGCCCAAATTTTGCCATCCAGAATATACTCAGGAAAAAAAAAATCAAAGAATAGTAATTTCTTCGGTCAGAAAAGGAACTCAGAGCTACCATGATACAGATGTCTACAAAACTTAAGTCGGAAAATGTTGTGTGGTCCTAGGTGGCAAAACTAAGTCAGGAGGTATTTCATTGTTATTATGGGGCTTTGCTTAGAAATGAATGGTTTTCTTCTTATAAAACTAAGCCTGACCGAGGGAACTGTGGGCGAGTGCTGGAGGGTCTTAGATCTAAAGAATAATCTTGGTCTGTAACACCAAATGTAAAAAAAATATGAATTAATTACAAGAGGCGTGTAAGTTCCAGGTGAAAAGATCACTTCTGAGCATCATTTCATATCTTCTATTTAGGAACAATGACAACATATCTTTGCTGTCCCATAAAGGTTTCTTTACAATAGGTATGTCTAAGTAAACTATGAAAAGAGGAAAAATGAAGACTGTGGAAAACAAACTGGAAAAGAACATTAATTTTTCCCTGAAGTCTTTATAGGGACATGACTGTTATTATAGTAATCAATATTTTATATCATCTGTGATTCTTAACTGTTCTTGCATTAAAATTTTCTATTTTCAACTTGCTTATAAATGTATGCTTTGTAAACAATGGCTAGTTACTGATGTTTTAGTTTTATAGGTCCCCTACATTGCGGTTACAGTTTAATTTAATTTCTATTCTTTATGCTGGAGATTAATTATAGCACAGACAGGAAAGATATTTAAATTTTGGTTAAAAAGGGATATGGTGTCCTTATCTTTGGATTCTTCCTAGGCTATCCACAGGCATGCTAATTTTTCCTGTCATTGACAGTGAGCAAGCTGGAAGGATTCGGACATGTGAGGTGCACAGATTCTGTTAGGAGCCTTGATTTTTATCCACCTACCCAAGCTTATCCGTCATCTCTAATCATGCAAAAGGCAGAATTACTTAATCACTTCATTTTATTGAAAAGAAAAAGAAAGATTTACATTAAAATGATGACATGCAAAGAAAAAATAAATTGAAAATGATCAGGAGAAGAAGGTAATGTGGAGACTAAAGCTCCATTGGTTTTGTGATGCTCATTTAAAGCAATGATCTAGTAAAGCCAAGACATCAAAGCAATGATGATGTCAGCTGCAGGGCTATAACCATCTGATCTTTGCATTCTAACTTGCATTCCGGGTCTGCATTCTTAGCAAATTACGTGAGGAAGGCAAGACAAACAATTAAGCATCAGACCTAGTTCTCTACCCCTCCCTGCCCTTATCCCAGATTGAATTATACCATAATGGTAATCTTATTTAGAGGAACATGACCTCAAAATTTAAATTCAAGACCTTGAAGATCTTTGTATGAAATACTTGCTTTAATTCCAACATGCAAAATAAGCCCAACCACTCAGATGTTAATTACCAAGTTTGTATATATAGATTAATGTAAGATTAATTTTCTCAGGCAAACATCTTTTGTTTTCAATTTATTTGTGAGTGTGCATGCATCTGTGTGTGTATATGTGAGGACTATTAGTGTTAATTGAGAGTAATACATGTTTTGTATAAGCAAATCCTTATTTGCAATAATACACACAATAATATGTGTTGTGTATATGTATTTTCTTTTATGCAATGTTTCCTATTATTTGGATTAGAATATTCAATAACAGCTGTTTCTATTTCATGTTGTTTCTATATTTTCACTTGAAGTATAACTAATTATTCCAAAGATAAGGAATTTCTAAAAGTTTGTGAAGACATTTATAGACAATAATGTTAATGTTCTTTTTTAAAATTGTGTGCAACAAAGGTCTTTGACAATAGTGACATAACTTACTATTGATTTTTCACAATTTTTCTCAAAGTATATATCTCTATGTAAGATCCAGTAAATATATTTCTAAAAAAATTATACTTGAATGGAATTGTATTTAAAACAATTGATTGCACTGAGTAAGAAGAGCAATCATATACAAGGAAAAGGAAGAAGAATGTTTTTGATTTTTTAAAGGCAAACTGGTAATTATGAATACTTATTATTTTAGCCTTCTAGAAAATAGTTGTTTAACATCAAATATGTGCCAAGAACTCTGCTGGACATCCTGGATATAGTTATGAACAAAATTTCTGATCTTTATTATACCTTTTCCCATAGTATATATAATTTAAGAATCCAGAAAAAAGATTTTTTCACTGGTTTCCTAAACATGCATTTGTCTCCATTTTTACTAAACTTGAACGTCTTCATGCACACGGTTATATAAGAACTAGGTCACTCAGTGATATTCAGTGACTTCAATATTTCAAAATATTCAAACTTTATACGGCATTCATAATGCTTACTTAGAATTACAACAGCAAATTTTTAGATAATCTAAGGATATGAGTTTCTAATATAAGCATTTATAATCAACAAAATAATTCAATAGGTTTTAATATAAAAATTCAAAGATATAGTTGAAAGATTGAAATAATTTTTATGTTTAAAATACAAAGATAATATATAAACTATATAGCAATTATAATTTCAAAAACCATAAAACCTCTATAATTAGGTTTTAGAAATACACAACTTATGATATCATCCCTAAGGACTGAGAAGTAGTTTTAAAAATCAACCATTCTTTTGCTCATCTAAAGTATCTTTAAGTTCCAGACTGTAATTACTGCTGTCTACCACAGTCCTTTTGGGGAAATAAGGAAAATTCTGCTTTTCTTTTATTTAAGTTCATTGGTGACTTTGCTGCTGTAAAGTACAAGAAATTCTCTTTCCATTTTTAGATAGCCTTTTTATTTACAAAGAAATATGCAATTACTTTATAGCTAATGAAAAATAAAGAGAACATATGATTAAAAATTAAAAGGAAAGTAAAAGACATAACTATGTATAATTTAAATGAGCTAGTAGCCTTTTCAAAATCACATAGGAAAATAAACATTTTGTTCATACACATATTAAAAACTTACATTTAAAAAGATAATTATATACAGTGTTTTATTTAAAAAAGGCATTTGGTATTTATAAGGATATATGTTTGCAGGGAATTTTGAATTCTTATCAGAAAATAGAAACAAAATAAAATATGCAAACTATTACAATTCATATATGCTTATATAAGTCCAAATTAATAGCATGATTGAATGTTTTAGAGAAATTCATGTTTTATCACACAAAGGATATTTGATTTCTATTTTGCAATGATCTATTTGAATATATTTTAGAATAATTTCTCATAATGAAATAAAACAGCATGCTAGTTAATGATATTTTATATTAATTAAAACAAATTAAACATAAATATCTTCCATTATTTATTGTAATGCAAGGCTAAATTATTTTATTTTTATATATCTTTTAAATTATTGAATATATAAATCTTCAAATAAGTATTTTAAATTAAAATTGTTCTTTCCTGAAAGAATTATAGTATTTAAAAATGCTTGAAATTATTAATTACTTGATAGTCAAAATGAAATTTAGAATAACATGCAAAAGCAGTCAGAAAAATAATTGTAGGATCAAATACTAAGGGAATAATAACAAATAGGGCTACTTTAACTTTATAGCAATAGGTGGCACTGTTACCTAAATACTTTGATTTGAATCAAAGAACTAGAAATGTGTTATCTCTGTATATAATTTCATATGTAAACAAACGAGAAAAAAGATGAAAACTTTAAAAACTTGGAAAATAGTTTTTATCATTACTCATTTAGCATTGCATTTATTTATACAGCTGGTAATATGTCAAAGAGTGGAAATGTAGTATATATGGCAGTAAATAGGATTAATAGGTACACAATTAGTACAATTCAAAAAATAGTTTACTTTTTAAAAACAATGGAAATAATCACAATATTTTTTCTGCAAAAATTTACTTTATAAATTCCTAACTCTATGGATTTCAATATTGGAAATTTTAAAGTATTCTAAAATTATTAGAGTGCTTAAACAGATTAATAAGATATAATTTCCACAGCTACATTTTTTTTTGGATTGTTTTCCTTAGTGGGACAAAAAAGGTCACCGTGTGATTTTAAATGTTTGTTAAATATAGTGAATCTTGACAATACTCCACTCATTAGACTGATAGTACAGAAATTGCATTCTTTCATCACTACCTACACAGTCAGGCTTAGAATCTGAAAGAGAAAAGAATAAAATAAAATGGGCTATATATGTGTTCTCAATGTTTATATAAAATGAAAGTAAGTAATAAAGACCAAGCCCTTGCTAGAACACACTACACCTTTGTACAAGCCAGAAAATGCTGACCCTGTGGCAGGCAGATTGTAATAAAAGGACCCTTTCCTCTATGCAGTCACAGCCTGTCACCAGGACAAGTCTTGCAAAGTTGAACACCAGCTCGATTTCAGTCCCCATGCCCCCAGCACCTCACAATGTGGCCCAGTGCAAGCCACAGTCTGTACCATGCCTTGCAAATTGATTTATGTTACTTCAACTAATGGCTATGATCGCTTGCTCTCCAAATTCTTAAATATAATGGACAAATATATGATTTGATGGTCTTCATGACTATGATGTCTTATGTTTAGACAATTCCTAATAGAGAGTTACAACAACAATTTAGTGATCTAAGTTAGAGATTAGTTACCAACATGCCAGCTACCATCCTGATCTGTTGGAGGTCACTACCTAATTAGGTTTAGTTTCTGGCCATCAGCTCACTATGGTGGATAGTGTGGTGCATGACCCAACCCCCTTCATATGGACTTCCTTACCTGCTGCAAATTCTGCATGGATTAGAACTCAGTAGCCAGCCTCTTGAAGAGATTGCCCTTTTAACTGCATAATTGTCACATATTTTATGACAAAAATTCATTTATTACTAAACTGTGTTTGGCTCAATATTAGGATGCACAGAATACTTGTGAACATACATTGATTCAGTGGCCATGATTTTGTGGTGAAACATGATTTCACCACATCATGTTTCTACTAAACAGAAGTTTCTGGCCCAAGTTTATATTCTTTTCTGGGGAGACCCACATTTAATGAATAGCACTGAATGTTATGGCTTGAATATGAGGTGTCCCTAAAAATCTCACATATGACAGTGCTTAGGTGAAATGATTGGGTTATGAGAGCCTTAACCCCATCGGTGAGTGGGATTAACTGGCAACTGCAGGCTGATAGGATGTGGCTGGAGGAGGTGGGTCCTTAGGGGCATGCCTTTAGGGTATGTATTTTGTATCTGGTGAGTGGAGTCTTTTCCTCTGCTTCCTGGAGCCAAGCATCTGCCATAACGTCCTGCCTCACCTTGAGCCCCCAAGAATGGAGCTGGCTTTCTTTGCACTGAGACATCTGAAACCATGAGCCCCAAAATAAACTTATCCTACCATAATTGTTCTTGTGAGATCTTTTGGTCACACCAGGGAAAAAGCTAACTAAAACACTGAGGAAACTTGGCCCCAACTGGACAGCTCATTTCCACCCATGTTCTAGATCTTCCCACAGAATAAATTGACACATCCTTTGAGAATGCATCACAGATCCGCTTTCCCCTTCTCAGGGATGCTTCACATTTCCCCTTTCACAGGGTCAATCCCTAGGGCCTACACTGATAAACTTTTTTCACACCAGACTCCACCTCCAAGCCTGCTTCCTACTGAATTCAGTCTGTGTTTCCTGCTAAAACAGGATGCAAATTGAACTAGGGACTAGGTGGTATTGTATGCAAAATTCACTTCACTGAGATCAACAGCCATAAACTAGATCACAACATGGCAAAAAATTTTTCTTAAATGAATTTTTGACCATAAAAACGACTCTGAAAGGTAAATAGCTGACTGAATAAAATCATGTCAAAACTTTTGTGCTAGCACTGAACATCTCTTGAGTGCTCAAGACTATATTTGAACTGAATGTGATATCTACTGGATACCGTAAAATAATGTAATTTCTTCATCTTTATTACATATCATTTATGCCAGGTCTTAGAGAGGGACCCAGAGTTACCTAAGATCCAGCCTCTATTTTCCTGTTCTTAAGAAGTTGTAGCATTTCCAATCTATTCATAACCCATATGCATTTATGCTGCATTATGTATGGGGAAACATGTCAATTTGTAGGGCAAACAATTTTCTAACCATGAAACATTTCTTCATATCGTATAAACCAAGTCATATAGGGTAATTTGAATTTTTATTTGTAAAAATTGATTGCTCTTTAAGAAATTAAATTTGGTAATCATTGTTTCCTCAGGTTAAATGTACTTCAGGTGAGCACCCTAGTTATTGCATTAAAATTATTTTCAAAAGAGAGGATCAGAAAGTGTTACATAAATTACTTTAATGGTAATCATAAGAGATCAATACCTTTTTAAAGAGTGATGGAGGACGGATTATGGAAAGCCAGTAGCTAATTTCAAGCTCTCATGAAATGTTTAGGTATTATTAAAATTTCTAATAATTTGCTAATTTCAAAAATTAGATGAGAGGCTGGAGTGATGGCTGAGCAATTGGAGCACTTGCCTGGCATGCGTGAGGACCAAGATTCAAACCTCAGCACCTCATGCACAACGAAGTGTTGAGGGGAAAAAAAAAATCTAGATGAAACAATAAATAAAAATTGATTCTTTTTCTTTCTTTCTTTCTCTCTCTCACTCCTGGTTCTCTTTCTCACAGTCTTTTTCTCTCTTTCCCTCTCTCTTTTAAACAAAGGAATTAGACAAAAGCTCATGTCATAGTTTTCCCACTTAAAGTTTCTTAACTTTTTTTTTTTAAAGAGAGAGAGAGAGAATAGAATTAATTTTATTTAGTTTTTCATCTGTTTTTTGTTTTTCTGACACTTAGTTGTCTATTCGAACCTGGGTCCTCTTCTCGCATGCTAGGCAAGTGCTGTACCACTGAGCCACTGCTCCAGCCCTGAAACCTATTGTTTTTGATAGGGGAAATCTAACTGTGGGATGTGACCTCCAATTCACCTTGCCACATTTTGCAGTTGCAAAAGTCTTTGGTAGTATCAGGTATTTTTTATGGCTGTTTAGCCCATGAAGTTCATTTCATGGAAGCACAAGACTTGAGAAAACATACAAACACAAAAATCCCAACTAATTTCTATCACCTCTTGTGGAAATTTTAATGATCTATGAATTAGAACAATGGGATTCAATAAAATAATAAAAAAGGAAATCAAGAAGATGTACAGGGGCTGGAGCTGTGGCTCGGCAATTATAGTGCTTGCATGGTGTGAGCAAGGATATGGGTTCAAACCCCAGCACCATGAACACACAGTGAGGTGTTGGAGCAACAAAGGTCACATGAAAAACTAAATAAAATTCATTCTCTCTCTCTCACTGTCCCTCTCTCTTTTTAAAAAAAGAAAGAAGATGTACAATTAGAAAGACA
>PVKS010008805.1:0-66786 GCA_004027875.1 Aplodontia rufa
CTCAAAACTATGCCCTTGAGCATGCCAGGCTAGTGCCATAACCACTGAGCCACTGCTCCAGCCCATGTCTCTCATCTTTTGTCCCAGTACTATCTCCTCTCCACTACCACTTCCAGGGCCCTTCAACATATCACTCCTTCCAGATGCTATATTTAGAACCCTCAACTTCTCTCACTTAATCGTGTAGCATATTTCATCTCACATATATATTATTCTCCATTCAGATTGATTTCTAAAGTCTACATTTACATGACCAAAAAGTCCTATTAATGATGCATGTTGAACAAAATCCGCATACCCCCACACTTAATTATCACATTCCTGTATAACAGAGGAATAATATCAATACTGTATTATTTCTTATTGTTTTTACTAACAGTAAATCAAGACTTGTGAACATTAGCAGACAAGACTTATTAAATATTTCAGTATCACTCTAAAGAAGGTTTGGTAATTTCCTTCCTTATAATTTAAATAACAAGAATAATTGTTATGCTAATAGATACCATTTAATTTGTATCTAATATGTGTTCTGGGCTTAAGCATTTCACATATGAATTCTCAGTTGCTTCAATAGTGTTAACTTATCTTTTAATTAAAGCAGAGATAAATGGTAGATCCTTTCAATGAGTTTTCCAAACCTAAATAATATAAAAACCAATTATACTAATTTGAGAAACCCACATTAACTGTAGATGAATTTTATCTCATGAGTTCCATATGGCCATATACATAGTTATTTAGGTTCAATAAACTTTTATTCATAAGATTTATCTGAAATATTTTCTATCTGCCCAGTTTTCCAATAATTTATAGTATTAATGGAAAGGAAAATGTGTATGTTCATGTGTGCCAGGTATGTGTGTTTCAAGGGATGGGTGTGAAACTGCTAGTTTGTTTTGTTGTGATTGTTAGCTAAAATTCTTACTTATATCTTTTGTATTCTAAAGCAGTGCTCAGACAGCAAACCACAATCTAAAGACCAAATATGATGGATGCCTATTTTTTGAAAAGAAAATTTATTGGAATATTAGATTATCATTCATTTTTGAACTGTCAGTGGCTGCTTTTGCTTTACAGGGGCAAAGTTGAGTAGTTAGCACAGAGTTTTAGAGTTGAGTAGTTAGCACAGAGTTTATATCCTATCAAGTCAAAGATTTTTATCACCCTCCCTTTCCAGATAAAATTTGCTGACTCTGTCCCTTGAGCAGAAGGTATCCCTGAATATTTTGTGGGGTCATGAAGCTGACAACATCATTTAACAGTAGATTTGTCAAGTTCCTATTTCCACGCCCTTATCACACATTACATTAAAGATTTTGGTGGCATCAGTAAAACTGAGGTGTCAAATTATCAGAATGTGATACCAGGTATCAAACAATCAGGTTTCTAACCTGCAATTCTTCTAAGAAGTGGAATGATAAGCGATAAGTAAGAATTTGCAAGGAAATATTTTTTTCTCACAGAAAGTCTCATAATATGTTATGATTTTTGTAGATGTGTAATCTGTGTAAACTTCACTTAAAAATTGGAGAGTAACCAAGATCTAATTGTCCTTTTAACATGTTCAATTATAAATTCTACTAAAGAGAAGCCCTTATAATAGAACATTTTTGGAAATATGCAATGTTAATATATTGTTATAAAGTATTTATTTTAAAAAATGAGGTTATACCTATTAAGACCTGCATTTTGATTTGTGTTATACTAACTATGAAACTCAGAAAAAGAAAGCCTAATATATTACTTAGTAGTTATTGTAAGTGAAAAATAGCACATAAGTTTACTATGTTGTTTAATTCAATCCTTTTTAACTCTTTTTCACTCACATCCAGATATTCTGGAATGTGTTCAAAGGTGCCAACTCCTAGACCTCATCCTTCACCTACTTTTTCCTTCAGAAATTTTAGGGGCAGGTCTGGGAGTGTGCATTTTTAACAATGCCAGAATTTTATTTTTAGGCACATAAAAGTAGGAAAACCTATGCTTTAGCTCAAATTCTTCCTCTGGAATACAATCAGTTGAAACTAGGGTCAATTTCCTTTGTGTAAAGGGTCTTCTATTTCAGTAGTAGACCAGGTAAGCTATTGTTGAAATGTCAACTATATATGCAATACAATAATAGACAATAAATGAGGTTAATTAAAAGGATGTTATTAAATTAGAGAATGCCAATTGTAGAACTTATCATGAATGCACTAATCTCCAAACAATGGAAAATAATTAGCATTTAAATTAAGTTGTAGGTTAACCACATTAAGGAAAGGTTAGCTTGCTATGAATTTTTATAAGGTTATGATTTTTTTGATTGATTGGAGCATTAAGTATAATTTAATGAAAATTTTGGAATAATAAATTTCCTTATTAATTGAGCTACATGTTAATTGATGGATTTTCTTGAACCTGTGAATCAGAGTAGCTATTAAAATGTAAATGAGATAAATCTGGGTGTAAAGTTTTATGTATGTAATTTTTAAGTTATTTTAATTATTTATTCCTATATTTGAATTTAATAAACTGTCCCAAAGGATAATAGTCACAGAATATATAGCTTTATTTAACTATAGTTATTTTTTGAAATTTTAGGTGGTGTGTGTGGTAAATAACTTCAAAGGAAGACAACCAGAAAGTGAGCATATACACATGGATAATCTGCCCCACATGCCAATGATCAGCATTCCTCGAGTAGAAAGTCCTTTGGAAAAGGTACCGTCTGTACAGGTGATTTGCAATTTAAATTCTAAAATGTGATTGTTATCTACAGAAAATTAATAATTTTTCTTGTATATATATACATGTATATATCTGGAGAGTGCCTATAGTTATTGTTGATTTACTTTTTACTTAACCTCAGAGTCCATTGTGGTATTTAACAAGAATTTTGTCACTGAAAAGATCATCTTAGAAAAATTCATACTGCATTTAAAGTGTCTCTGTACCCCTCATATTAAAAGCTAAATACCTACACATGGGAACTCTTCAGGATTTTCCATAGCATCTGTGTAAGGAATACTGTGCACTGGTCTTACACATAGACAAAATAGCAAAATACTTTTACTTGAGAATATGTGCATTTTCCATAAAATATATTCCATTTCTTTCATATGCCATGTCTATGAGAAAGTGCTATATATAATTCCTGACACACAATTAGGACTTAAAAAATATGTGTTGAAGCTCACTGCACAAATTCTGTCAGCAGGAAAATCCCAATGGTGCTTTCCTGAAAGGAGGCACTGAGGGCAGGCGGGGCTGAATGCAGCCAGACCATGCAGCGCTTTGAATGGCAGGTCAAGGCTTCACCAGGTCTGGCAGTGAGCACAGAAGCCTAGATATTCAACAAAAACTGCTCTTGAGATTCTTGTGAATCAGATGGATAGTATTTCCTAAATGTTGGTGTAACTGTTTGCATTTGTAACTAGTTTATTGCTCAGAGAATTAATAGTGGCTTCTCCTCAGCCTGGTCCACTTTCACATTTTGATTAGCATCTCACATGAGTTCAGTTACGTGCTAATCAGTAGTAGAGATGGTGTGAATCTGAGAAGGATAATTGAATGAAAGAATAAAACGTCTTGAGAAACTATAATAAGACATAATTAACTAGAAAGAAATGAGATGTTTCGTATTGGGACTAAGAAAGAAGTTCATGTATAGGGTAGAGTGCATTTATGTTAATTGCCCAAATGAAAAAGACTCAGTGGGACATAGACCACAAGTTGCCATGTGCCAACAGCATGATCCCACTGCCAAGAAAAACTTATAGGATCTTACATCCCACTTAGGGGAAATGAAACCTGACTGAAATGATTGATGGTTTGCTGTGCTCATCTCTGATCAGGATAACTTGGACCACTGTGGACTGCCCTTGGCAACACATTTCAAAGGTAGAGACCAATAAAAAGAATAGTAAGCAACCACAAATAAGTTTTAAATGAGTGAGTGTATGTGTCCAGGATGGTGAGTGGTTTCAGTCACAAACAATAAGACTGTCGGAGCAATGGTAAACGATCAGAGAAAAAGAAAACTTAAGCAAGAAGCATTGGTTTCCCATGAGTGCCAGACCATCCTGTGGTAGATGGAGGAGATCACGAGTAATGCTAAGGAAAGGAAAGTGGGTATAAGAAGATAACAAACAGAAAGAGGAAGTCCTTGCTGCAAATGGAATGACTGCCTGAACAAAGGTTATTTTCTTTTACTATAATTCCAGAATAGCTAAATAATCACTAACCCATAATACTGTGGGGGGAATTAAAGCATTCAAGTGAGGTTGGAGGTAAAAAAAAATAATAATAACATTCATAACATCAGATACCATTTAAAAATCATCAGTGTGCATTGAGTGTTGTACTGATGGTTCTTGTAAAGTCCTCAAAACACTTTTGTGGTTTACAAGTATATTTTCAGTGCTCACATTTTTTTTAAAACTGGGTCTCATTATAGTGGCAAAGAGTGCCAACAGTCTCCCAATATTTCTCTCCCCTTCTTCCTTTTAGTCATGGAACCTCCCAAGTTTTGCTATATCCAAAGCTTCCCAGTTGCAGTCTGTGCTTTGCAACTTCTCCCACAGTTAAGTGTGACCATGTGACTTAGTTTAGACCAATGAAATATGAGCAGAGGAATAAGCACAACCTCTGCCATATTTTTTCGAAGACTCTTGCCCTGGGCATTTTCTACCCCTTACCACCAACTGGAAAGGATAAAGATTGGTGCAGTTTTGGAAACCAGTTTATAAGAGGACTGATCAACTTTCCCAGTCTGGGTCGCTGAATAACCTGTGGATAAAAGCCCACATACTGGCTCCACTCCAGATGGTTCCAAAAAAGAGATGAACAGCTTCCTCTTCTGAGTCACTGGATTGATTTAATTTCTTTTCTTTAAGGGTTTAGCTGATGTCCTACCTAGTTCAATAATTTTTCCCATTTTACAGTTAAGAAAATTGAATTTATGCACGAGTCCCCATCATTAATAAGCAACAGAGAAACATTATACAGTGTAATGTTTTGAGATAGGTACCTAGTAAAAAAGCACACGGTTTAAAAACTGAATACTATATATAAAATTAAATTTTGCTTAACTTAAAAAATAAAGACAGAAAACAATGGAATTGAGGAAAAGGTCTTAAACCTATTTTGAAGAAAATGGGCTGGGTAACAATTAGAGTCTTTTCACTTTGTATACCTCTGCAATTAGCGTGGATAATAATCACAGACTTCTACTGTTTAACGTATTTGTTTACATGAGAGTTTTCTAGTAGTTTCCATGCATTGCCAAATGTCCTTATATGCCATTATATTATTCTCTATGATAAATGATTAAAATTTCCTATTGTTAATTTTATGTTAAAACATTTTTATGTACAGTGTATTTAAAAATATCAAATGATATAAGTAAAAATATTAGACTGTAAATTGCTAAAGCGAGTGTTTATTAACTTCTTCCTTTTACTATTATTTCTGTAATTCACATCAAATCCACATGCTTCTTTTTCCCTGGTGGTTGGGGAGTAGAGATGATCTGTAGCTGATTCAGTTCTCCCTTTACTCCCGGGAGTGTCTGTGTACCATACCCCTTCTGCTCTTTTCATTCTTGTTCCCAGGCAGAATCCTTCCTGCTGGGGCCTGTTTGTTCTCCCACCACATGGACACATAGACACAGGAGGATCTCTTGGCAAGGTGCTAGGATATACTAGGAACATATCTCAGACGCTGGTTGTTCTGTTGAAAGAACATGCATTTGTGCTCACCAGACACAATGAGAGCAAGACCATCATTCAAGGGTAGCTTCCTCTTTTTGTGTGTGTGTGTGATAAGGAATAAATTAAGTAAATATATTGCTTTTCACTATTGTTCACATTGCTAAAATTAAAAAAGAAGTGACTGCAAAAGTTTTCCCAGTAACTGATTTTAATAATTGGTATTTGAAGAGTGACATTACTTTCTGAAAACTGGCCCTCTGAGGCAAGAAAGGGGGCCTGTGTTGCAGTTTGGTCTGCAGACATGTCTGATAGATTTAGCATTATTACACCAAGCTGTCATTTTCTTCTTGTCACTTTCATGTGGAGAAAGCACAGGGTTTCTTCCAGAAGTTATGTACTTATATAGCCTCCTATGTTCAGAGTGTGTGTTTGATAAACTATAAGCTACAGAGTAATTATAGCATGCAAGCATGCATTATTCTTATGCCAGCAATTTATCCCTTAATTATAGGGAGTTTGTCATATGGCTAATTACCATAGTTTATGAGAAAAAACTCATGATTTTTCTGAATGCTAAGTAAATCTGAACATTCAATACATTTGGTTTAATGAAAAGAATTAGTCATCTGTGGAAACTGGCCCATCATATTCCAATGTCCACTAAATATTCCAAGTTACTCATAACTTCATTACAACTCTTCCTCATATCAAATTGTGCAAAGTCTAATTGTACATCAGTAGTGAATTGTTAAATCAATGGTGCCACATTGCTGTAATGGGATCCTGTACATTATAGGGTGGTGCTTCTGCTTATAGGAGGTAGACCCATTGGGATTTTGGGCAATTTTGACCTAAGGCAAATCTTTTATATACCCAGGGACTCAGCTTTCTGAGATATTAGTAAATAAAATACGTAGAACAGCATCTGGTACCTGGCACCCATTACAATCTTAGTAATTGCCAATTATTTTTATTACTATTTAAGTTAAAATGGAGAATCTAAAGTTTTTGAGTATATATTTTAAAAGGTTTTTGTTTGTTTTTTTTTGTTTTTGTTTTTGTTTTGCTTTTTGTACTGGAGATTAAACAAAGGGGTGGTTAACACCTCCAGGCTTCTTTTATATTTTTATGTTTAATTTTGAGAGAAGGTCTCACTCAGTTTCTGAGACTGGTCTTGAACTTGAGATCCTCCTGCCTCAGCCTCCAAAATTGATGGAATTACAGGCATGCATTAGTGAGCCCAGCTATAAAGTTTGTTTTTTTTAAAGAAACTTTATATGTAAAATGTATATATATGTATAATGAAGCCAATTATTCAAATACCACACAAGATATTTTTTTCCAATAGGATAGAAAGAAGCATTTGTATAAAAGAAAAAAGAGAGAAAGGGAGGGAGGAGAGACAGAGAGGGAAAGAAACACAAATCAGAGCAGTGCTTAAAGCTTAGAAGAACATTGACAACATGGACCATGACTGCGTATTCCTATGCCTTCCTTTCCCTTTTCCTTCCTCTTCCTTTTCTTTTTTCCTTTCCTCACTCTCATTCTTCCCATTCCTTTGGCTGTATCCCTCTCTTCTTCCTATGAAATACTGTGTTATTTAAAAATAAGTAATTATATAGTTGAAACAATTGCAATGTAAGAATATTCAGGGTTAGGCTGTTTTCTAAGGAGGTCCTGGTTATGCTTCCTCATTAGATTGGCTAAATGACATGTTAAGATCCAGCAAAGTCCCTTGAAAAAAATATTCCTCCAGGCTAATATAAATGCCTCTGCTGCTTCCTTTATGACTCACATGATCTTTTTGATAGTGTTTGGATTATTTTTACCTGCTAAATTAAGCATGGAAATCTTGGCTGTCACTCCCACGCCATCATGCCTGGGGTCCTTGACACACTGGCAGGCATCTCTACCTTAGGTCTTCTCAGCCCTGAGGCCCTGAGCATGAGCTGTGTGCAGAAGCCTCCCAGGATCCATAGCTTCCCCCCATCCAGGAACCCTGGGAGCCAGCTCTCTTCAAAGGTTGCACCACCATTTTAGAAACATCCTTTTCTACCTCCTCCTTCAAGAGCTCAAGAATTCCAAACAAAATCTTCAGTATTGTTGGCTTCAGGGTGTTTCCAGAAACATAAAGATTTTCTTTGGGAGTCTAAGAAATTTTTAGGAAGCAAAGATGAAGTCATTTACACTTTCATTATCTTATTCTCATACATTAGTAAAAATAAAGTAAGAATTAATATCTTTTTGCAGAGGGAGGGAGAGAAAGAGAGAGTCAATTTTATTTATTTATTTTATTTGTTTTTATATTTGTTTTTCCAACAGCTGTGTATATGGTGCTAAGGTTCCAGCTTGGGTCCTCATGCATGCCATGCAAGCACTCTATAGCTGAGCTGCCTCTCCAGCCATGAATTAATATCTTAATTGTGTTACTGAGAACAAGAAAAGATAAAATAAAATGTTAGGAATTTTTACCAGATACAGTATAAATAATAAATCCAGGTTGAGGAAATTCCCTCCAAAACCAGTTAAATTATTTCTTTGCCATTAAAGAAGATACAGGAGTCATTAAAATCCTAGGATGTTTCAATAACAAATCAAAAATCTTGAGGAATGAGGATGAGAGATATTAGGCCTCTAAGACGATGAGGTGTCCACTTCATTGAAAGCACATTTCAATACCTTGGAACAACACCATTTGAAGACAGAGTTAGCAAATTGGCAAAAAGTTATCTCCAATGGCCTTCGGGGAGCAGCTTTCCTCTGATCAGACTTGTTAACACGGGCTCATGCCAGATGAAGGAGCCCTTTTCTATACTGAATGCATACTCCAAAACTGGACAGACACATTCCCTCATTCAAAAGACATGATTGCTTCCATGGGCTGTACCCTCTCCTGGACTAGAAATTAAGCTGCATGGATAAACCGTCTGTCTGTTGATTCAACAAGCAGAAATGAATCTACGTGGAAATAAAGTTCTCTTCCTAGAAGTGCCCATGGTCTCACCTTCTTTTCACAGTCCACTCAAGCTGGTACCCCATCAAAAGCTGATACTAAACAACATTGTCCAGCATCTCCATTCAGAATCTGTGTGTGGGATTCCCTAAAAGATCGTTGATGAGTCCATTCTTGCTCATTTCAGGAAAATAAACTGAGCTAAATCTGTCCTGCTTTAAGCATGCATAATCAGGATAAGAACTTAAATCACTTGAAATGATTTTGTGACACAGAAGGGAGATGAAACATATCTATTTTTTTTAAAGTTAAATGACCAGAAATTTAATTACATTTATTATAGATTGCATCTCTTGATATGAAATATGAAATGAAAATGAGAGGCAAAAGATAACAATACAATTAAAAACTAATGTAAGGGGGCTGTCTCAGTGGCTTGGTGGTTACAGTGCTTGCCCAGCATACGCAAGTACATGAGTTCAAACCCTAGCACCACATATACAATAAAATCTTGGAGCAATGAAAGTCACATGAAAAACTAAATAAAAATTGTTTCTCTCTTTCCCTCTCTCTCTCTCTCTCACTCTTCCTCTCTCTTTGAAAAAAAAAAAAAACTAATGTAAGGGAAAAAATCCCACAAAAGGATTCAAATCAATACTAGAAACCACAGGAAGAAAATTCACCCTGGAAAAAGTCAAAGAAGTTATATTAAAGACAATAAAAGAAGAAGAGAATGAAAGTGATCAAGAAAAGATAGTAGATACAGAGAACATAGTACAGAAAGCAAACATATAGGCCATTGTCCCAAAATTGTCCCAAAGAAGAGGATAAATGGAGCTATAACAGTGTTCAGATTCAAGGTAAAGTTGAAACACATATCAGGAATTAGATATTTCACACTGAAATTCCTTTTTTTTTTTTAAAGAGAGGGACAGTGAGAGAGAGAGAGGGAGAGAGAGGAGAGAGAGGGAGACAGAGAGAGAGAAAAAACAATTTTTATTTATTTTTTCATGTGGCTTGTTTTGCTCTGAGACTTTGTTATGAACATGTTGCTGGGGTTTGAACTCATGTATTTGTGCATGCAAGGCAAGCCCCATAACTGCTGAGCCACCACTCCAGGGAGCCCTCTCACTGAAATTCTTTTTTTTTTAATTCGTTAAATATGGACTTACAATTAGGAGGGAATCATTATCAAACAATCAAGAACAAATGTATATTCACAGAGCAAGCCAAGACTGATGCCATTCCATGGTTTCTCCCCTTGGGTTCCCCATGATTCCATGTTTCCCCCCTATTAATTGGACTTCTCATGGAAGTAGGAGGTTTCCCTGTGAGTTTACTCCCCCATACTCCTTCCCTCTGGTCTCGGTCTCCTTGATATCCTTCCTATTCCCTCCCCCTTCCCAGCCCCCCTCCTCCTGCCTCCCAGCATCCTAGGTCAGGTTCTCCCTGTTCATGTTCTCACTGAAATTCTTGACTACGGAAACTGAAGATCCTATAAATACTATGGAATAGCATTGTTCCCAATCATTAACTATCTCCTTCCTTAGGAAAACCATCCTTCCTGCTCCAGTTACTTAGGACTTGACCAGGGAATGTGTTTAGAACTGATCGATTCCTCATCAGTCAGAAACTCAGAGAGCCATCAGAGTCACTGATCCAATGCCTTCCCCAGGAGAAATATGTTTCTAGATCAGAAGTGTTTCTGTAGCCTCAACACCTGAACAGAAAGACAGAAAGCATCCAGCACTCAACATGCAGCCTCAACAAACAATAGAACCTGACTGCCAACCTGTGATATCAGAAATAAAAATCTGTTGGGAGGCGCTGAGCTTTTGAGTTTGTCATACAGTATACTTAATGAAACCATGCAAACGCCAAGTCAGAAAAACTTAGTTACTTCCTGAGACTGCGTCTGCTGCTGCTGGACCTGCTGGGTCAGACTTCTCCCTCCGTATTAGATGTAAAATCTGTTCTATTCTACATCACATTGATGGAGTAATGTCTTCTGGGTTTTCAAGAAATAGGTTCATGACCCAAGAGTTCTGTTTCTATCCAAAAGGTCATTTAAATGTTAACCGTAAAACATCACCTTTGCAAGAATCCATAAATTATGCTTCTCTTAAAAAGTTCAGAGAGTGTTCACTAGATGAGTAATACTGTCTAGAACTCTTATATTAAGAAAGCCATGAAATGAATGGGATGGCAGAAAGACAGGAAGCCATTTACATATAGAATTAATTAGAATATACTATGCCAAAACACAGCAACAGAAACATTGAAAAATTATAAAATTTATTTAAAGATAAGATTTGTAGCAAAAGAAATAATATCATAATGAAAACTATGAAACAGAAATCCTGGATAGTACCAGAAAAGTGCAAAAGCTTGACCTGCGCCCTCACATATGCCAGGCAAGCACTATAACCGCTGAGCCACCCCTCCAGCCCCAATGTCCAGGTTTTATAAGGAGGGACTCTTCATTACTGCTTCATTCTTGGCATGCTTACTAGCATTTTGAAAAACAGAAATTTCCGAGTGTAGTTTAAAACAATTTGCAAAAGCCTGATCACAAAGTGTAAGATGTAAACCAAAAGGTTGATGTCTTTTGTGTATAAAACATGCCAATTCAGAAGCGGGTAAAGTTCATGAAAAGGTAGATCATTGGAGATCAAAAACATGGAAAAACATTCTGATTTTAGATAAAAATTCAAAAAGGGTATCTTATGTGACATTCAAAAGTTGAATCTAGAAAACATGATATTTTTCTGTCCTCACTTCAGCGATTTCTCTTCTTCACACCTCTTGTGGGTAAGGTGTACATTGGCATTCCTTTCAAGTGAGCCTCTTGGGTCAGTCTGCACTCATTCCAGCTGCAGAGCGTTGAGAACTTTGTCCTCAACCTCGGAACACTTTCCCACTCTCTTGCCCCTAGTAGCTGTCACTCTGAACCCCAAAGCTAACACTCAGGTTGGCATAGGTAAACACATGGAAAATATCATATATGTGGTCAATTTTAACTGATGCTCTATTAAAAATATAAGGAAAAAGACACTTTATCTGCCAAGGGAAAAGAAATAGTTAAAACTAAGTATAAGGATAGAAAATGTAACATTTCCAATAGACCTAAAATTAATGTCCACATAATTTTATTAAGGCAGTGATTGCAGGCTGCTCCAGGCACTCATGGCTGATTTGGGATAACTTTGAAAGCAGAAGTGTGTAGAACCAAGGATAAAAAAGTTTTTTTTTTTTTTAATAGAGAGAGGGACAGTGAGAGAGAGAGAAAGAGAGAATCAATTTTATTTATTTAGTTTTTCATGTGGCTTTCAGTGCTTGGAGACTTCTCTGTGTACATGGTGGTGGGGTTTGAACTCACGTACTAGCCCATGGTAGGCAAGCCCCGTAATCACTAAGCCACCACGAGCCCTAAAAAGTGTTTTTTTAAGAAAATAATTTTTTTCCAATCTGATCCCAAGCATTATTTTCTCTTTGGTTGATGTGATGTTAATCAGTTGAACCAAAGAGAATTTCTTCTTGCAAAAAAAAAAAAAAAAAAAAAAAAAAAAAAAAAAAAAAAAAAAAAAAAAAAAAAAAAAAAAAAAAAAAAAAAAAAAAAAAAAAAAGAAAGAAAGAAAGAAAAAAAAGTAATGACAGGAATAGTTTCCAATAGAATAGTTTACATTTAATTGTATACTTGGGGTAAGGAGCTTTTTACCAACCAATGAAGCTCATCATGTAAAAGTATACCCTGCTTAATTGAAGCTTTGACTCAATGAAAGTGGTAAGCAGTAATAATTCCAAAAATCTAGAAATATCAAAATGACTATGTAGTATTACAGATGGAAATTACCATGTTTAATTTCCATGGCAACTGCAAAGTTAAATTATATGAATAGCAAAATTCTAAGAGAATTCACAATGACCTGGGGAAGCATATGCAATGACCTTTACATTGACTTCTTTGCACGATTTTGGATTACAGGAATCAAGGTATAGTAGGAGCCAAAATTTAGTCAAGCAAGGGGGTACAAAGAGAGCTAGGTTTTAGCAGTTGGAAATCCTTGGTTTGAAACTCATTTCTTCTACATAATCACTAGGTGGAATCAGGCAAATTTCTTCTCTCCTTGCCTGAAAATTTGATACAATATTGGTTTCCCAGTAGGTTATTGTTGGAATTATCAGATCAAAGATGAACTTCTTAGTACATAGGGAGTGCTTCACACACGTTCCTCCATGCAACAGTTAGAATACTTTTAGTGAGATTTTTGTTTTACTTCAGACTAGGATACCTCTATAAACATATTTCATAGATTTAAAAGTTTATGCAGATTTTGTTTCATACATAAGCACAGGTGACAAACATATTACAGTTATCAAATATCGTATACATTAGGGCCTTAGCAACAGCAAAACAATATTATGATTTCTTTCGAAGCCAAATATGATTATACATTACCATGTACCCTGTGATAAGTTTCCTTGGGATTCTAGAATGCTGTGCATGAATTACTCTGGCAATCTATTTAAAATTCAGTTGCTTTCCTATGATGCAAATCTTTGTTTTGCAGAGCTGCTGAACTGTAATATAAATGTTATTCAGGACTATGCCCAAACAACTTTATTAGTAATTAGATATTGGAATAGTTAGTTGAACTAAATGTGTTCATATTTCAGGCATTTTTCCTTAATCTAAACTTTGAACATTTATGGAAAATATTTGAAGTAAATCATCATTTACATGCCATACTCTTGTTCTCATTTGTGAAATTGAATTTTGCTTTAAAACAGTAAATTGAAAATGGAAGCTTAAAAATTCCAACAGGCATTAACATATTTTAAGTTAAAAATGCTAGCACTTTTAGTTATTGCTTTGCCATATGTCATTTCTCCAGTTTGTGCACCCGTATATTTAGTATTTGTTTTCCTACAGTATTTATGAATTAGAATATACTACCCTAGAATGAAAGCCAGATTTTTTTTCAGTTATTTGACAGGCCTTTTAAAAAGTACCTTTTAGTAATTTGCTTTAGAATGTAGACAACAAGCATTCTCATCTCATTTGTGTGAATAAATAGAGAGTTGATGTCTGTATCTTAAAGTGACATAAGTCAGCCATTAGTTAAGAAGAAAATAAACAAAGACAGATTGAAAAATCATCCTGATGCCCACATAATTAGATATAGGCAGGAAAATGCTGCCAGCTGTTCATCCCCTCTTCTCCCAGATCTGCTTCCTGAGGGTGCACCGTCCTAGAACCACTTGGAGGCCTTCTAAATCAGTCAGGGTACTATGATATTATGAAAACTTTCTGCAGAGAAATTGTAAAATTTTGACTAAAACTGGGAAAATAATCTAAAAAACAACCCCAGTTACAGTCTCATGAAGTGATCAATTTTGTGTGTGTGCATGTGTGTGTGTGTGTTAGTTAATATAAACAATTTGTGTCGTTTAAAATTTGCCTGTTCAGGGTGGGGAGTATAATTCAATGGTACAGTGCTTATCCAGCATGCTTCAAGCCCTTGGTTCAATCCCCACCACAAAAAAATAAAATAAAATAGAAAATTCAGATAAGCAAAACCAAAAATGAATAGAAAGTTCCCATGTCACCTCAGAGTAATCACTGAAAGCATTTTCTTAAGATAACTTTCAAGAGCCTGTGATTGTATGTGTGGGTTTGTGCACATATAGCATCTCCCTGTATGATCTCTTTCATAGCCTGCTTTTACTCTTCTACAAATACACCATAGATAACGGTTATAGATCAATAACTACAATGATCATATCAAACATAACAGTGAAAGCTAGTCTTCAATTAGAGTTTCATATACGTCTTAAATTACAGAGAACCTTACAATAAAATATCATTTTAAGTATTTATAAAAATCATGAGTGCTGCTTGCTTCCACATTACAGAGAAAGTGATTTAAGGGGCTAAGGAACACACTCAAGTCATGCAGCTGGCTTGTGTTTTAAAGCAGGAACACATGTCTGTATTTTTAATTTTCATGGAAATATGTTGCCTATTTATTATTTCAGAGCCCAAACTGGTAATCACTATACTACACAATAATATATTGAGAAAGTTGATAAAAACGTATCAATTATATAACCATTACTTTTGTATTCATATAAGATTGTTCTCACTTCCAATTTTCCACAATTATATACAATATTAAGGTAAACAGCTCTAATATATTTACATTTGTAAATTAATTAATAATGTAAGATAAATTTATAAAAGTAGAAGTGATAAAACAAGAGGATAAATATTATTAAGGATTGATTTACCGCAAGTGTATATAACGTGCTCTCCAACAACGGAGAATTTTGTTCTTCATAGTCTTCATCAAGCTTAGAGATCAAAAATAAATAAAGTGTCTCATTTTAATTGATGTTATTTGAATATTTTCCAGTAAATTTGCTTTGTAATTTCCTTTTGTGATTAAACAATCAGATGTTGAAACAATGTTTCAGAACTGACAAACCAAATTCTAAACATCACTGAGTCTTTAGACTTCGTTAATGACCAGTCATCCTAATTTTTTAAGATATTGGGCATTTAAAGCATAATTTATGCTGTTTAAAAAATGTACATACAATTAGTTCTGACAAACACATGCCATCATATAATCATCACGAAGGTTTCCAACATTTCTGTCACCCCAAAATATTTCCTCAAACCCTTTTGCTACCAGGCTCTTCTTGAACTCCCACTACCAGGCAACCCATGATCTGTTTTTTGGTTGTTACAGTTTGGCCTGCCCCAGGTTATGTTTTTGTTTGTTTGTTTTTTTTTAAAGAGAGAGGGACACTGAAAGAAAGAGAGAGAGAAAGAGAGAGATTCTATTGTAGTTTTCCATGTGGCTTTCATTGCTCCAAAGCTTCATTGTATACATGGTGCTGGGGTTCGAACTCACATCCTCTAATCACTGAGCCACTGCTCCAGCCCCAGATTGTGACCTTTTGCGTCTGACTTCTTCACTGCTTGCCTCAACAGCTTCCTTTGTATTGCTGACTAGGATTCTCTTGTGTGAAAACATTGCAGCTTGTTTACCCATTAGCCAACTGAAGGATTGTTTTCTCTTTGGGGCAATTATGGATAAAGCTTATATAAACATTCATGTACAGGTTTCAGTATGAATCTCTACTTTTCTTTTGTGAATATACTTAAGAGTATATGGGAGGCTGGAGCAGTGGCTCAGTGGTAGTGGTACTTGCCTGGCATGCACAGGGGTGTTTGTTCAAAACCCAGCACCACGTACACAACGAAGTGTAGGAGCAACGAAAAACTAAATGAAGTTGATTCTCTCTTTCTCTCTTTCACTGTCCCTATCTTTCTAAAAATAAAAAATAAAAAACAGAGAGATAGAGTTTATGGTATATGGCACTAACAGGTTATGTGGTTTCCATGGTAAATGCATATATTGACCTTCATAAAACATTTTCTATACTCTCTTAATGTGGTTTTGAATGGTTCTGAAATTTATCTTGGTATATCTTGTCTGATTTTTTTTTTTTTTTTACCAACGTGTGCCTCTTTGTAAAAATAGGCAAGCTTTTAAATGAGGAGTTTTAATCAGCCCCTGGTTATACAGTTTATCATGCAGTTAGTTGGTCCATTAGCCATCTCCTCCCGTTCTCTGTCATGTAGTGTTGGGCTGGTTATTTAGCAAATCTAAACTATTTAGAAAAGTCAAGGTGAAAGAAAAGAAATAAGAATCCAGTTAGGCTAAACTATGAGTATGAAACAAGGCATGAGTTCTCTTTATGGGTGAGTTAACTTATCAGTTGTTATGTACAGCAAAATTTTATATGTAATAAATGAAACAAATAAACCTCAAATAAGAAGCTCTGAGATGCATTTCTCAGAACTCATCAACTTACAGTGTAGTGGGGAGAGAGACTATTTTGTAAACACATAGCATTTTATGGCTATGCTAAAGCAAATGCAGGGGACATATCTAAATTTAGAATGCTTGCAACATCAACTAAAGGGAGATCTCAAGGACCATTACCCAAATGAGGAGAGAAAAGAATGTTCCAGGTAGACAAACCAATGCAGGGGAAGGTTTTGTTTGCCTGGTGAAGTAAAAGCTCAATGGCTGGCAACTCGAGGATGTGATAATGAGTTTTCCGATGACCAAGCATGGGGTCCAGAAAGAATTAGAATGAAATAGAATTCACAAGGAGCAAGACAGGCTGGGACAAAGGGATAAATTAGCAGTCAGAAAATGTCTGCATGGCCAAAGAATCTTGGTAGAGTGAGGGAGGTTGGACAGCAAGTAAATTGGAATTTTATACTCCTAACATGCTTGATTATTGAGAATATAGCTAGGAATATGGGATAAAAAGAGGGGTCATGTGACTCTAGGGAGGATGAGAAACTGGAAAGTGTTTTGAACACAAGGAACTTTTTTAGAATCATTTACTATTACTGTTCTTTTAAGGCAATACTTTCTTACAATGAAAGGATTACGCTTTTTAAAAGAAGAATTGACTTCATATGCCTGGCAATACCTACTCACTAACCAGTCACTTTCCCACACCTGCAGACAATGGTACTCAGACCTGTGTGAAAGGGAGTCCCTTGCTTACAGCACTTGCAAACATGGCAACTTTTGGGGATGCAAAGCCAAAGAATCTGATCCAGTGGGACCTTGTTTGGGTCTGGGGTTTGTTACCGTATAGCCAGACTGGCCTGGATCCAACAGGAGCCAGCAGAGCTTCTAAGGCAGTAGTTCACAATATTGGATGCACATTAGAATCATCCAGAGAGTCTTTTAAAATCCCAGTGATCAGACCATGTCTCAGACCAATTAAATCCAAGTCTCCAGAGTTGCATCAGTATTTTCTTAAAGCTCCTAACATGGAGCCATGGATGATAACCAGTCCCCCTAAAGATTTGGTGTGGAGGGCTCTCTGCATCTTTGGCTTCTCAGGACTTCAAAATACTTTATAAGATCTGCAGCTAATGCTCCAGTAAACAACGGGCTGCCCTTGGCTTAATTAGCTTGTCAGAGAAAGCCACCTAGAGTTCTTTCTTCTCTAGGGAGAAAGATTCTCTCAGAAAGTAGCTTTTAGCCCCTTTCTCTGAAGAGTACAAAAGGAAATTACTGAATGGAAACAAAACTCCGAGCTAATATGAAACTCTGCACTGAAACAGAACCACTATATAGAGAGAAATGGTCCCAAAGAGTTTTGTTTTCCAAGGAAACTCTTGTTCTGTCACATTTTAGCTTTTATGTCTCTATAATCTCCAACTTCCTAAGATGACAAGAAGTTACTTAACATGAATTTCACAATCAATTCTACAGCTTCAAGCCTGAATTTCACTAATAGTTTCTTCTTTTGTGGACCTACAATTATTTACCTGTACTGAAACACTCTCACCGATTTCAGAACTTATCAGGAAAAAGCTTAACATGCCAAAATCAGGTTGAAAGCATGTAATCTATGGAGTAAATGTGCTTTTTCTTTTCTTTCGTCTACTGCCCACTTTGCCCACGCATGAATGAAGAAAGGAAGCAAATAGCAAAATGGAGACAATATTTCAGATTATGTTATTCATATATCTTTATTGATAAAATGTAGCCTGAAACATGGGTTGATTTAATTTTAGGACCATGATTCCTTATCCTAAATCCTCAGATATTTTTCAGGATGCAAAATATTTATATTTTAATTATTTGTGCATTCAGAAACAGGGTCTGGAGGGTCACTTTGTAATCAAAGATGGGTATTTATATGGCAAAATAGCATAAATTGCTTCATATCAGTTCAAGTTGCATTTTTGCCACCAATTAAGTTTGCACCAAATCTTGTAAGAAACATTTGAGTTGTAAAATTTGTTTGGATATAAGAAATGTAGACTTGTGAGATTATGGACTTAATAGTCAAGTGAACAAATGGTCTCTTTTATTTATATAATTTCAGCCAAATCTTTCTTCTTCTTCAGTTCTTTCTTCCTTTTATTATTTCTTCTTCACCTATTCCCCTCCCTTCATCTCTCTTTCTCTTCCTACTCCTGTCTCTTTACTTTTCATTTTAGCTTGTTTCTATGCTTTGTATAAACTGTAAGTGATGGGTGGATATGTTTCAGTAGGTACAGGGATCATTTGTATAAAATGTAATTTAACCTTAATAAAAATTCATTCAAATAGGATTATTTTTATTTCACAGATGAGAAAACTGGTTTTTAAGATAAATTGGTAGTGAAAACTTACAGTGTATTGGAGGCCACATTCAAACACTTGACATTCAAACTACCTGACTACAAAATCCCCAGTGCCACACAACTTCTCTACCAATGGAGCTAAAGATACAGATCAATGAATTAAAGACATTATTTCACGGGTCCTATTTTATGTTCAGGTTAAAACCCTGACAACCTCTTATTAAAGCACAAAATTAAATCTTTTCTTAATCAGGCATCTTTAAAGAATGCAGCTGGGAACATATAACCTCCGCATTTGGTCTCACAGTGTCTAACAAGGTAGAACTTAAACTGGTGCTTTCCCTATATAAAGAAGTGACTATTTAAATAATATGTAAAACACATTTTGTAGGTATCTGAATACCAAACTTCTGAGATTGTTCAAGAAGAAGGTTCACAGGGAAGGTCCTTTAAAGACTGTCTGGCCAGGCTCTTCAGCTGGATAATGGGAGTAAGCCACTGTGAACACCTTCACTTAAGGCAATAAACGTATGTGCGCTCTTGCGCACTGGGCTTTGAGTTGGGTTGCTAAGCAAAGGCAAATACTGAAAAATGTGTCCTTCTGTGCAGTTTTATTTACATCTGAAAAGGGTCTAGAAACTATAGATTGCTTGCTATTATTGTTAATTTTTCAAACATATTTTTTCACTTATTAATATGAATTCAGCATTCCTTAACTAAATAGCCCTTAATAATGGCTTTTCACATTTTGTTTTCTTATAGCATTAATTCTACACACTTTTCTGGACTTCCTTGCTTTCTTTGCAATGTCCCCTTATCTTTCTTTCTTTCTTTCTTTCTTTTTTTTTTTTTTTGATACTGGGGATTGAACCCAGAGGCACTTAACCACTGAGCCACATCCCCAGCCCTTTTGATACTTTATTTTGAGAGAGTCTTGCTAAGTTGCTGGGCCTCCATAAGTTGCTGAGGCTGGCTTTGAACTTGTGATCCACCTGGCTCAGCCTCCCCAAGCCTCTGGGATTATAGATGTTCAACCACTGCACTGGCTTTCCCTGTCTTTTTTTTTTTTTTTTAAGAAAGAAAGAGGGGACAGTGAGAGAGAGAGAAAGAGAGAAGCAATTTTTATTTATTTTTTCATGTAACTTTCATTCCTTGGACACTCTGTTGTGTACATGGTGCTAGGGTTTGAACTTGTGTACTCACGCTTGCCAGGCAAGCACTGTAACTGCTGAGCCACTGCTCCAGCCCTTTCCCTAACTTTTAAAAGGAAGTGGTGTGGCAAATCTTCTCAGATGACAAGTCGTCACCAAATGCTCGTGTCATAAATGAATGATAGTTTTGTTTTAAATAGCATTTTAATATATTACAGAGTATACTTTCTATAAATGGAGAGATATAATAAGCAGTAAAATAGAGATATAGAATTTAAAGCATTAAAAATGGACGTACTATAGACTTTAGAGTTTTCTAAATTTAAGAATCCAAACAATTTTGTAGAAATGTGCCTGCTTTTGCACAGAATCTCTGCACTCAAGGACTGGACTCGGTATTTTGCTGTTTGCTGTTTATTTGAGTGAACACTTTCTAAGGGATTCTTCGTTTAGCATATTCCAAACTTTGACAACTGGTGCTGCCTTTCTGGCATCCCTGCCAGAAGCTTCTGATTGTGTAATTGTGACAGCACCAGGAACTGTGTGATAAAGTTTATGACCACTTACTTCTCTGCATGAGATTTGGGTTTGCCTTCTGTTTGTTATCACTGTCATCTGGAAACAAGATTTAGTATTGTGTTTTAAGAATTCTCACAGATTAAACAGAGACTTTTGCCTTGCCTCATAAGGAGTCCATTTCACAGGTGATGTTAAAATACCAAATGAAATTCTTATTGGTTTTATATTACCGAGTAAAAGATTGGTGAAAAAATGAGCAATATCACAATTTCTTACAGAAAAATTATTATATCTGAGCCAGGCATAGTGGTGCATACCTGTACTTTCAGCATCTCTGAAGCTGAGGCAGGAGGATCACAAATTCAAACTTAGTGAGACCCTAAGCAACCTAGTGAGACACTGTCTCAAAATAAAAATATTGTAAGGAGTGGGGATGTGGCTAAGTGGTTAAGAGCCCCTGGGTTCAATTCCCAGGATCCCCCCACAAAAAATTATTTTATCTGTATATTTGAGAGCATGCATTTATATACCTTACTAATGTTTGTTGTATAATATAAAACTTGGTCTTAAAGATGGTAACATAATTTTCTTGTTATACAATTACCTTTTCCATTCTCTAGATTCCTTCAGGAAAAATCACCCTTATACTAGAAGAAAAATAATCTTATTTTTAAAAGCCTACCATCAATAAATAATCCATCCCCTTCACTTTATGGTACAGGTTTCTTTGCTCTTGCACAGCGAAGCTGAGAAAGAGATTTCTGTCCTCTACACTTTTCATGAGCTGAGGACTTTTTAAATTTCCCTTTTTTTCTCTAGGCATACTTCAATGTTTTGTTTTAATCTGTTGATCTCTCTGCTAACCACAGCCAGCTTAAATTGATGAGCCCAGAGTGGAATCCTTCTTATTCCTGTCAAATAGGAAAAAATAATCTCGGATGTTAAACTTATGTGTGATGTGAAATGGAAAGGGTGCTAATTGAGAAGGAACCATAATAGTTTCCCACAGAAGCCTGGGATCTAAAAATGTAGTTAGTCTGGAAATAAACTTTTACCCTTGGCAGTTTAAATTGATAATGGCTTGGCATGGGGAAAGGGTAATATGGTTTGGAATTTATGGGCAGTGAAGGGAAGGCCGGTGGCCACTGAAGCATGCGATTTTGAATAAGACTCCATCCCAGCATTTTCTGGATCTGAATAGAACACATAAAGTTGTATATTCAGTGCCTTATTACTAAGGTGTCTATAGTGGAATGCTGAAGATTAGTTAATTTATAATAAACAGAAACTTCTTGGCTCACCATTCTGGAAGCTGGAAAATCAGAATCAAGAGGCCAGCATCTGGCAAAAGGCTTCAAGTTGCAACATCCTGTGATGGAAGAGCAAAGAGAGAAGGGGATTGAACTTCCTTTTTTATCACCAACTCACGCTTGCAATAGCAGTGTTAATCCACTCAGCAAGGCTCCCCACTCAGCACCTAATCATCAGCCTAATAACCTATTAGTCTCCACCTCCCAGCGTTGCTTTGAGGATAAATTCCAGCACTTGTTTTCTGGGGGACACATTTAAATAATAGCATAAGGTGACTTTACATTCCTTTTTTTGAGACAATCCTGATTTAGGCTAGCTCTTCCTGTTTATTTTTATCCTCCCTTTTGCCTTTCCACACATCCAGGTTAAGTGATAAATTGTGTCGTCCCCTACAGTGACTGCACCTTCCATGTCACCATCTCCAGATGACACTTATGAGCTTTGCATTGCTCATCCAAAACTTGTTTCTGATGATTTCTCTGCTGTATTCAGATCTCCAGATACCTAATTCTACCCAGTAAGGTGATGGTTGTCTCCTTCACTGAGAATTATCTTCAGCTATTTTAATGAGTCTGTGGCCCCATCTTTATCTGTCAACAGCAGGAGCACTACGGCCTACACCAGTGGCCTTCAGAACACTATTTTCTCTTCAGTTTTATCTCTTTTCCTCTCTCTGATTGCTTCTTCTTTACTTCGTCTCTACCCACTACTGGCCACTGATGAATTAATCTTCAATTTTTATCTTAACAACTTTCTAGCAAGTATTTTGTTCTGGGTCCTGTCTAGCAGTATAACACTCACGTCAGTTTTGTACTCAAACACTTTATATCAAATTGTATTTTCTCAGTTCAGTGATTTCAGGTCCCCACAGGGAGTTTTTGAAATAAAACTGCATTGTATTCTTTCCACAATTCTTACAGCTTTTATTCAATCATCCTACATTATATAACTCTGATAAATCTTTCCTGGCCCAAAGTCATGCCTGTGCATTTTAGAAGGAAAAACTAAAGAAAACATAGTGATAAATTGCTGAATTGCTCAACATTTTCTTCATGCATTCTTAAGTGGGAAATTAAAGTTTCTAAAATGTTATCAGGTCAGGAGCTAGTACAGCAGTGAGCATGCTCTGCCCACTTCTGAGTTCTGCTAATATTGTTTTTCTCTAGCATTGAATGGGACAATGCTTCAAATTGTTGTCAATGATATTCTCCTAGCTATGGTTTATTATGCTTAAATTCAATGAAAATTAATTTTTATTTCTACACTTTTTTTTAAGAGAGAAGGGCAGGGATAGAGAGAGAGAAAGAGAGAGAATCAATTTTATTTAGTTTTTCATTTGACTTTCGTTGCTTCCTGTGTACATGTGCTAGGGTTTGAACCCATGTCCTTTTGCATGCAAGGCAAGTGCCGTAACTGCTGAGCCACAGCTCCATGCCCCTTCATATATGTTTTAACTAGTTAAACAATAACTGGAAATGAGCTACATTTATGATGAAGATTTTTCATGGCATACATTCATCATATGAAATTCTGTTAATGATACTACTGTATTATAAAGAGTCAATGTGACAACTACCATGAAAAATATTCCAAATGGGTAATGTGATGCTGAAGCCCTTTTGGTCATGTTGCTGTTGTTTGTAGTTTGTCACTCATGTTAGATCTTGACATAATCCCAAATGCGGTGTGATCAATTATGTAATATCAATTTTCACCACAATATCTCAGCAACCACGGCATGGCCTATTGCATGCCCAACTCTATTTAAATATTAGTCATTCCTCACATTTTCTTTCTGTATAATTTGTTGCTTTAAAAAAAAAAGAAGAGCTTTATAGAGAATTCTATGGATGAAGCCAAAAACAGAATCTGAATTCAAGCATCAAAAATAAAGTATTTAACTAGATTTTTGTCAACTAAAAAATGCCACTTCAGTCTGAGCATTTCACCACCTCATTCTCCACCATCTGTCTCACAGGGAGCAATTAATCTGAAACTCCAATAGGCAGCATTAAAATCCCATCAACACTGAACAGAATACTAACATGTCTGCCACTGCCGTTTTTATCTCTCCAAATTTCAGTTAATTTTGAATAAAGCAGGTATAACATTTTAATCTTTTCAGTTAATTAATGTTGAATAACATAATTAGCAGCTAAAATTATATAATAATACACATATTTTAGTTTAATAACACTGTATATTTTGGAAGGCTAAACATCCTTGGGCTGCAATGCAGTATTAGGCTAATGATTATATGTAAAGTCTCTAAATATTTTACAGAACCACATTTCCCAAGACTGACTTTGTAACTCCTTCTTTTTGCAGAACCACATCACCGCCTTTGCCGAAGTCACATGATATTGAAGCAGATGGGTTTTCCTTGCATTGGACATCATCCCTTTTTACCATCCATTCATGACACCCAAAGTTTGTTTGATTACAATAGAAGTTTATAAAGTTGTCTATTGATTTTTATAATTTTAAAATCAATGTCAACCTATCTGTTTCCCCCACTAGACTGTGAGCTCCTCCAGGGCAGGACTGTGTCTTTCTTTTCTGTATCCCCAACACGTACAACAAAACCTAGCAGCACAGAGTAGGTGCTCAATAAAAATGAGATGATTAAAGAACAAATTAATTCTTAAATAAAATCTTCCCTTTAGTTTCTCAGAGAATCTCTGTGACTATGTGAAAATAAACCTCTACATGAGTAATATTTGTATAAGAAAACCCTCTATTTTGGGCTAGTGAAGCTTTTTAATTTTTCATCTATCTATTCAGCAGTATACCATATTTAAGTTGAAGTGGACTTTGAAAGTCATGGGGGTTTTTATTTTATTATTCAGCATGACATTTTTTTCCATTCTAACAGATTTAAGTGTGTGAAATTACTTTTAGAAAGTATGTCCTATACTAAAATAATGTTTGCACATTATACTATGCTATATTTCACTTAAAATACCATTCATGCATACATTCTAAGACTGGTGCTTCTGCTTTTGAAGGGGAAAATGCCAATTTTTACTGTAATAAGTAATGTATCATAATTAAAAATTATTTATTTGGACTTTTTCTCCTGACAGTTGTGGTTTAATTGTTGATTTATAGTTCTTGATTGCAGGCAGTATCTAGGATAGATAGGCTAAATGAGTGAAGCAAGCACTGATGACTTTTACTGAATAATTTTTCATTGGTGATAGTGTCATAAGAGTGGTCATAAGCTCCCTCCTTAGGCTTTTTTTGTTGCTGGCCAAGATTCCACATAATTTAAATGGAAACCACATTGACATACAATTTAAATAATATAGATTCTAGAAATGATTAATATATTTTACTTTACATTTTCATAGTGTTTCCTGGTACAAAAATAAATCTATCATTTCATCTAATTTCATAATAATACCTGTAAATGTTAAAAGTATAGCCTTACTTTATAGATGAGAAAAATGAAACCAAGACAGGACAAACAACATGCGCAATACCACACAACTAGGAGGAGGCAGAGGTAAATCTTAAATTCAGATTTTTGGATCCCAAATTTATATTCTTTTCAAATATACCCTAATACCATGTCATTTTGGACGCTGAATCCATTCAGAGGTCGGTAGAGTTCTTTGCAATCTCCTCTGTTTTAAAAGACACAGGTATGCCAATATAGTGTTACAAAAGTTCTGCCATATTTTAAATGTTTGCTTTCTAAGCTTGAGCACTTTTCAAATACAATTATATAGTGGCCTATTTATAATCCTATTTGAAAATAATGAATATCAGATCATAAAGGACCTGAATCAAATGTCTCTACCGCATCCCCAGCTCTCCACTCAGGAGAGGGCCTGCAGGACTTCCTTTACCCTGAGCTTGTGGAATTCAGTGGAAAAATCACCATAATTTAACGAAGCTGAGCTCTGCAACAGTCACTTCTCTGTCTTTAAAGCTGACCTGAGTTACTTTTGCTTGCATGAGCAGCATTTAATTGACTAAAACAAATCTTGAGAGTGACTTTTAATTTACTCCATGATTCAACAGAAATCAGCAAACAAATATAATCAAAGACTTATTCATTATTCCCAAAATGGATGGTACTTGCTCCTTTCCAAGTGTAGGGATGAAAACACTTCAATTAGGCCAAATTAAGAAAATCTATATTTTTACCAATTTTAGATCTCTATAGAAATTCTTTTTGGAAGTTAAGAGCATGAAAAGCTTTGGATGCCTTGACCTTTTTTTTAGATAATAGCCCAGTCGTAGAGATTTACTCACTGGGAATGGAAGTGAGTGGGATGGTCATAATGTCTAATAAGGTAGAGATACCACCAAGGCATCCGGAGATCAATCAGTTCTATTGGTTCCATATTAATTTTCCATGGATAAGCAGGAATATTTTCCTGGTGTAAACCTTGGCTATATATTAGTAAGTCAGTGTTTTGTATTTGCACCTTGCTAAACCTGGTCTGATTTCAGGAGTTATAAATTCCTCAGAACATCCAGATATAGCCCAGAATCAGAGTGAGGTCATTTCTAACACTTAAACAGCATAGGCCTATGATTATGTGATGAATGATCCTGTCATTAAAACACACACACACACACACACACACACACACACACACACGAGAGAGAGAGAGAGAGAGAGAGAGAAAGAGAGAGAGCGGGAAAGAGAGAGAGAAAGAGAGAGAGGGAGATAAAAGGTACATTCAATTAAGGTGAAAGTCAGAAAAGAGCCCTTAACCTGATGTTTATTAGTTAGATAATGAAAAATACCTTTAAGAAAGTATTAATCTGTAAATATGTACATACATAGTCTACCAAAAGTAGGCAAACACATATCTTTCTGATAAAGACATTTCCTTTTTATTCTACTTGGGGCCCAGGTCAGTATAAATTGGTCAACCTGAAAATTTCAGTAGTCTCAGTTTGCATGGCAGAAATTCTGCACATGTTTTATCTGATTCCTAAGGTAACTTAAAAGGCTCTTTTATGTTAAAAGAGAGGTGAACCTTCTTTGACAGACTTTGTCTATTCCACTTCTAACTGGGCCTCTCTTTTCTCAGGATCTATCCTAGCCAAATATCTCAGTTACATTTACCATGCAGTTTCTTTTGTGAAAGAGCAGTAGGGGAGGAAATAATTCTCTGCTGTGTATTGTATTTTTCAAATAAAATTTTAAAAATTAAAATTTAAAAATGGGTTTTTCCCTCCTGTGTTGGTCTTCATTGGGGGTGGAAGAAAGAAGAATGCTTGCTAATGTGCATAGGAAGTTGGAATCCTCAGACCAACTGGACATGGTTTACAGTGGGTCAGATTAGACCAGTTTTGTGGACACTAAATAGTCCTCTGATCACATATATCATCCTGGGATCTTACCAACCTCCTATTTTGCAAATCACAAACCCTGTGAAACTATTTGAGTCACTGGGCAGGTATATTTCACTCTATAATCTGCCTCCTATAAATGGCAAAGAACAAAAGAATGAATGTAAATTATCTTGACCTGCCCCTAGGGTACCATTTATTAAATTTTGATTGCATGCTCTAGTTAGCTGCACAGGACTTATACCAAATGGTTCTTTTTCTACTTTGTAAACATTGCTCTCACAATTTGCTTGGCATTGCCTTTCTAAAATTTTGTGAATTACAATTCTTTGAAAATATCAGTTAAGGAAAATAATTAGCAATTATAAGTGAACAAATCCCTTTTTTGTTTTTATTTCCTAATTACTTATAGAACAAATCACTTTTTTTTAAAGAGAGAAGGACAGTGAGAAAGAGAGAGAGAGAGAATCAATTTTTATTGAGTTTTCCACATGGCTCTAGCTGCTCTGACACTCAGCTGCGAACGTGGGTGCTGGGGCTTGAACCTGTGTACTTGTGCATGCGAGGCAAGCACCATAACTGCCGAGCCACCACTCCAGCCCCAGAACAAATCACTTTAAAGAAGTAAGGTAAGGTATTCAAATTATTTTCTTCTGACCCTTTCAGATTAGATTATAGCTGGTTCTTAGTCCAGTGGGATATCAGGACATGATGGACATTCATTTAGAATATGTCTGATCCACCAATCCCAATTCTTATAAGTTACTAATGGATCATAGGGTCTAAGCTTTAAACTCACACTCCCATCTTTCAAAATTTGTTCCCTTGCTCACAAGGAGCTAAAAATAAGGAGATATAGATGAATGGACATACAACCACCTCTGACATTCAAATGAAAACTCAAAGTTCATTTCTCAGGATGTCATTCTATAGAAGGATAATACTATCAGATACCATACCTTCAAATTATTGCACTTATAGATGTATTTCTGTTTTCATTTTTTACCAAAACTCTATAACTTGCAGAAAAGTTTTTTCTCAAGAGGAAAAATAAAATGTATTTTAATTGCATTACATTGTATTAAAAAGGAGAAATAAGGAGACACTTTCAGTATTAATCAGGTTTCCCTAGAGGCTTTGCTCCTCAGCAGAAAGGACGTCTAGCCTTCATTCATTTAGTATATTTCTTGAGTAATTCTCTATACCAGATAATTTGCAATGTGCTAGTATATTTCTTGAGTAATTCTCTATACCAGATAATTTGCAATGTGCTGCCCAATCCATGGTTAGAAAAAGAGATATGACCCTGCCTTCCAAATTGTATAGTTTAGAAGCTTCCACAATGATGGAGCACTAAAAGGTTTAGTTAAAATGAGAGAACTATCTGGGATTTAACCTGCTCATTACTCTGAGAACTAAGCAAAGGACATGTTATAGATTACGGCAATGACTATTATTGAAACAGAAGCATTGACTCCATAAACAACATTGTATTATTCAAATATTGCTACCTATAAAAACCCTAAAATGGGGCTGGAGCGGTGGCTCAGCGGTTTCGGCGCTTGCCTGGCAAGCACGAGGACCCGGGTTCAAACCCCAGCACCACGTACACAACTGAGTGTTGGAGCAACTAAGGCCACGAGAAAAACTAAATAAAGTTGTTTCTCTCTTTCTATGTCTCTCTCACTGTCCCTCTCTCTTTAAAAAAAAAAAAACCCTAAAATGCTATGTAATAATAAGCATTCACTGTTCTTCACAAGTCTGTGGTTCAGACTTTTTTTGGTGGGGTTGTGAGCTGAGCTCATTCATACGTCCAAAGTTGGTTGGCAGCCTTGGCTGATCTTGGCTATCCTTTCACATATGTAGGGTTCACTTGAATGTCTACTGGTCTGGGACAATTGAAAACTTCATTAGGCTAGCTGGGCTCCTGGGCAAAGTGAGCAGAGAGAGAAGAAGCCTTCGAGGCCCTGGTGCACCACCTTATCTCATCAGTTGGCCAAGGCAACATTACACAGGTAGATAAATGAGTAGAGGAAAAATGGGGATATTTTTGTATCAAATTTATCACAAACTTTTATTGCTGCTAAATGTTTAAGCACTCTATTCAAGTTGAGTTCCTCAACTTTTTGAGTAGTGATTAATTCTAGTAAGCATGGGAAATTCACAAATGACAATAAAAATCAGTGTTATTATGTGTGAACAAATGAAGACCACCCTGCTAGGCACCAGCCACAGCCCCATAATGCCCTTGTGATAGATTGGCTAGAGCATTTAGTTAAGAGCATCAAGGAACTTGCTGGAGCTTTTATTTAGAAACAAACTATGTAGGTCTTTTCCTATAAGCAATAGTAAAGGAAGAAGATATAAATTTATGTGCAAAAATAAAATAAAGAAGAAGAAAAAAAATCTAGGCAGAAAAAACAGGAAAGTAAGAGAAATGTAAGGCTATGATAGATTGCTGATATATATGCTACAAAGTATGAGTGTATGTACATGCATGCTTGGTTTGTGTAACTCTGATTTTTAGAGCTTTCAGTTACCATAGTCTAATTAAATAATATCATTTTATCAGAAATAGGATTCAAATTCATTCAAATTATGGTATAGTAAGTGAAGTTATTTGCATAAGGTAAAATTCGCTGCCATCTCTTCAGACCACCAATCACTAGATAAATAATATATGCACATATGATCAGTGACCAATCATGTGGCTTCATTTAGATTGATCACTGAATGCTTACTATTCTGTCCACACAAACAGAAAAGTATGTAGTTCTGTTTTGACTTCTTGTCTCCCAGGAGTGAGGAAATCCACATGACATTTTTAAAAGTGCATAACTTAAAGAGGATTTGAATAATAAAATGGAATGTCAACAAAGAATAACGTGATAATGCTAAAAATGGAATTGAAATAGAACATAGAAGACACAGCTTACGGCAGGAAGGTTGACAAGGCCACCACTCTCTGAAAAACTTGAAATGCAAGCAGAGAAACGTGAGAGTCATTGATGTGAATGAGGAAAGCAGCTGTGGTGTACAAGAGGGAGATGTCCTACAGGAAGTGAGTCTGATAGAAACTTCACATTAATGAAACTTGTGGAGATATTTTACAACATTGAAAATCCAAAGGATAAAACTTTGGTAGCTGATCTGAATTTACGGAGGGATGTGACAATTAGCCATGGCATCGTAAAGATCCTTGCTCCGTATACTAAATTAGGTGACAAGAAGACAGCAAACACTGTTTGGATCTGCATTTAGCTCGGACTGCTAAAACAAAACGCCATGGATGCATGTGTGGTTTAAATAACACACATTTATTTCTCACAGTTACAGAGATGGGAAATTCAAAATCAGGGTAACAGACAGCAGAACTGAACACTGGTGATGGTCTTATTTCTGGTCAGGAAAAGGAAAACAGGTACCTTGTGATTACCTTGTGATATGTTTATTATATGTATTCATGTGGTGGAGAGAGAGACAGAGACAGAGACAGTGAGAGCACACTTGAGCTCTGGTCGCTTATCCTTCCTAGAAGGGCACTAATCCCATCACCACGGACCCACTCTCAAAACCTCTCCTAAACCCAAATACCTCCCAAGGCCCCACTTCCAAACACTATCACACTGGCAATTAGGACATTAACATGAGTTGGGAGTAGGGCAGAAATATCTAATCCACAAGAGAACTACTCAATTAATTTTTTAGGAAGAAGTAAAACATTGAATTCTCAGTGCTCCTATTTTGAGTTGCAGTGTATTGAATAAATAATAGTTTAGCCATTTTTTTATTTTCCTGCATTTAAAATTGTCAGAGCATTTTTAAAGTTTTGGTTAAAAATTTTAAGGTAACAGATTAATTGCGCATTCACATTGCTTATTAAGATCATTTTGCATGGGTTCAGTTTGCATGGTCATTTTTATAGTCCCATACTACTGTACAAAGTGAGAACTTCCTGTCTATATGTACATATGGGATGTGTATGCCCACACACATGTCCTATAGATGTAGAAAACCTCATATGTACATAAGCTTTCCTTCTAAGAGAAATGTTATTTATATTTCATTTTATATCTCCTGTTAATTATTACATTTATTATTATTGTGATTATTTGATTATTTTTCTATGGCCAAATCAAGAAATACTAGTCTTCTCGATGGTTTAAGAAGTACTTGTATCAGAGTATCACCTCAGCTCTTCAGACAATTCTTTGGAAGGAAAGGAATGAGAATGAAGAGAAATAGTTTTTTCCAAATCTGCTAATATTTTAAGAATTGTTTTAAATGTTGCTGCTCACATTCTGGTCCAGCACATACACATATGGAATTAACCATCCCAATCCTTTAAACATGAATCATTTCTGATAAACTAAAGCTCTTGAGAGTTATGAAGAGCTACATGGAGGATTTTATTTCCTGATCTAAAAAAAAAAATCTCAGAATATATGATCAGTTTATTTTTCCCCATTCACCTTCTTATGACATTCTCTACCCTCTGCTAAGTCCCATTATTTCTTGCTTTGAAAACTGTCTCTCCTAGAAGCTTCCTCACCCCCTTCCAGTATGCTATTGTGTTAGTCAGCTTGGGCTGCCATAACAAAATACAACACATCGCTCCACTTACTCAATAGCTAGTTATGTTTTCACAGTTCTGGAATTGGAAGACCAATTTCAAAGTGTGAGCAGTCGTAGTATCTTGCAACACTCCCTGCTTGGGTTGCTAACAACCACTTTCTCCAAGTACACATGGAAAGACAAAAATCTCTGGTGTCTCTTCTTCTTTTTATAAACAGACTAGTTTTATGGGATTAAGGCCTCACTCATATGGCCTCACTGAAGTCTAGGTGCCACCTGTAGGTCCTGACTCCTATCACAGCCACAGTGGGAGTTAGGACTTTGAGTATATGAATTTGGGTGGGCAGGGGGTGCACATTAGTCCAACATTATCCACTGTCTTGAAATTTCATCTCCTATGGTCATGTCCCATGGAAGAACTAAAAGATGCCAGGAGATTACAGATAATTATGATGTTAGTACATAGAAACAGAAGTCACTTAGGGTTAAGTGCACTTTATTCCTGTCTCATAAAATAAAATGTTTGGGCTTTATGACAAATGCTTTTACTGCTGCAACTCTGACTTATTTGTGGTACTTCTGATCTCAGATGCCACTATAAGTTTCAAATTAAAACATCTGATCATCCAACATGGGGCCACAATCTGCTATAAGTGTATCTTGAAGTAGGGTATTTTTTTCCCCTCGCTACTAAAGTAAAAATATGAAGCATGAGATTTCTGAATGTCTTCTTGGAGCATAATCTTGCAAGTTCCCGTATTGTGGGAGCTCAAGCAATCAAGTTTGCTCTCTTGCAGAATGAAATTAGCATACGGATTACTGTTAAAACAGTTTTATTATAAAAAATTTAAATCCCAAACTTAAACTTTTGGGATACTAAAGTGCAATGACTAAATAAGAAAGTTGAATACTTTGAGAATTTCAAGCCCTCTTAGCTAGCTTCCTTTACTTTGGATTCAGTGCTTTGTGATATAGGCAAGCAAGTTACTTATTAGACCAGATAGGTCAAATGATATGGACCTGGTAGTTTTAAACGGGAAATTCATAAGACATATGGTGACAGCATCTGGGATTGTAGCCACACCATTTCAGACACTTTTATTTTTATTCTGAATACTTGGTGCTAATCATGAAATACTGAAGGCATATGTACACAACAGCTGCGCCGTCATCAATTGAAGCTCCAACACTGTTCATTTTAACAATATATATTTTCAAAAGATAATATTGCTATTTTCACTCCCCTTTTTTGTGTTATCATTGGTTGTTTCTAATTCAACAAATTTCCAGGAACATTGCTAGGGTAGCAGAAGCAATAGTAAGCTGAACTATCTTATACCCAGGTTAATCTAAATGTTTTCACCTAAATGTTATAATTTTCATAGCCTATATAAACTTGTACTTAAATTTTAAAATTTTGAGGTGTGTATATTATAAATATATTTATAATATACATAATATATAATATATAAATTATATATTTATTAAATATAATATGTTATATATACTTATATATTGTAAATATTATAATATAATTATAATATATTATATTATAATTATAATATATATTATTCTGAGTAATAGAGCAAGTGAGAACTTTTATTCCTATTGTTATATGTTGAACTTTGTCCCCCTAAGTTCATATATTAAAGTTTTATAAAGTCCTAATCCTCAGTACCTCAGGATGTGATTTGACATGGGGTAGTTGCAGATATAATTAGGTATGATGAGGCCATACTTTAGTAGGTGTCCTCATAAAAAGGAGAAATTTGCACTACATACCACACACACACACACACACACACACACACACACACAATGCCGAGTGAAGATGCAGTTCTAAAACTTGACATCAGAAACTTCTTTGACATCTTCTGTATTCATAGAGTGCCAAAGATTAACATCAACAAACTACCAGAGTCTGGGTGACAGGTATAGAACACCAGCCCTCAGGAGCAACCAATCCTGACGACACCTTGATTTTGAACTTTTTTCCTTCGGAATAATGACACAATAAATTTCTGCTGTCTATGCTACCTAGTTTGTGGTCCTCAGCCCTCGAAAACCAATGTACCTATTTACTCTACAAGGTATTCTGGAATAATGGAAAAGACACTGCAGAATCCGTTTTGAATCTTGGCTTTTCCACTGCCAGCTCTGTGATTTAGACCACATTTTTAAAACTTATAATCTGTAGCAATTATATTATACTAGATTATGTTACAGTAACAGACAAACCCAAAGAAATAATGTTTATTTTGGGTTCACACTGCATGTTCCTCAGATGTCACTAGGAGATATTGATCAACTTAATAACCATCCTAAATTGAGATGTAGACAGGCAGAGGAGGGAACTATTTAGAACATCAACACTAATTATGGTACGGGAAGAAAGACTAGTATACAGTTTGCTTGACTCCTGAATAGTGTGGCCCAAAGAGACACAGATCACTTCTGCTCAACTTCTTTGGCCAAAGCATATTGCATGAACCTGCTTGAGTGCAATAAATTGGGAAAGGAAAGGGAGACACTGCAATAAATATCTGAAAATAGTCCCGATGACCATGTGTCAGAACTGAGATGGTCATAAATATAAATTAATTAGATCCTTCACACAGTAATTCAACAATGTTGTTCCAGTCCCTAAGAGGAGCCAAATACTATCCCCAGTACCAGCCAGAGAGCTGTGAACAAACAAAGTTCCTGTCTCTAGCAAGTTTTAATTTTATTGGAGAAATCAGCAAAATACAGAGGAACATAAATGTGCAATGTAATTTTGGACTACTTTTGAATGTTATGAAGAAAAGTAAAACAATGTAAAGAGATTGAGAGATACTAGCCTGGGGACATAGAAACAGGGCAGATGTTTTTGCCAATGAATACAAATTTCTTAGTATAATGATAGGAAGAATGGGCATCCAATCAAATTCTAGACCATTAGACTCAACAAAAGAAGATTCAAAGTGAAATTTGTAATTAACGTATGAGACACAGACAAAAGACTAAAAGGCCTAATTCTGAAAAGGATGTAATGTAACTAATTCAAACCTATGTTTGTGCTGGCAGTGTAAATCCTGTTGGAAAGTAATTTGGCATTATATTTCATGAACCACTAAAATGCTCATAACCTCACTCAGTAATTTCATTTCTATGAATCTGTCTCCAAAAGTAATAAAATTTAATAATCACAAAGATGATTATTGCAGTGTTATTTTTGATAGCAAAAAACAACCTGAATATACAGTGATAGGGGAATGGTTAAATGGATTATGGCTTACCAATTATACAGAATACTATGTAATCATTACATTATAATTATGCACATTATGTAGCAATGGGAAAAATGTTTATGATATAATTTGAAGTTAAAAAAAGATTCAAATTATACCCTATGATTACTATTATGTAAAAATCATATATGTAAATTTGTGAGATTAAAAGAGAATGTGGGAAAGTGAAATTTAGATTGTGCAAATTTGTGGTAACTAATTAAAATATATATTTCAGTCATTCCTTTACCTCTATAAGATATTTAACAAGTACTTCTATGGTATTATTTATGTAATGAATTCAAAATTATAGTTAAAATGGCCCTATGGAAAACAATGTCTTCTATCCAATGGATTGGACCTTGACTGAAATCTTAATATCATATAATCTAATCTGATTAGACATTATCATTTTCTAATTTATGATCCTAAAATCAGCACATATGTAATAGCTACACTCTATTACTATGTAAATGATGCCTTATATCTTAAACAAATATTTCTTGAAATTTAGTGAATGAAATAATAAGCTATAATACACTTCTCATACAGACTTCAGATTTTCAAATATTTGATATCTACACTGCTGAATTTTTGGGGCAAGGCATCTGCATCTTCATTGCTTAAAAGCAGATTATGAACTAAAGCTAGGGGTTCTCTAATGAGAGCAATTTTGTCCCGTAGGGACAAATGGCCATGTCTAGAGACATTTTTGTTGCAAAATTTGGGAAACCTCCTGTGGTTAAAAGTCAGGGGTGCTAATAAACATCTCACAATACAGGACTGCTACTCAATGACCCCCAGGACAAAGACTCATCAGGGCCTAAATGGCCATTGTACACAGCTATAGAAACCCTGGGTTAGGCTATGGGAAAAACACCAGGTTGACAGTGGACTTGTATTTTTATTTCCACTGCTAAAAAGGATGGCCTTGAACTAGCCATTTAAATCCTGTCTTTCAATCTTCTCATTTGTAAAATACAGGTATATATTATTTACCTTCCCTCACAGATGGTTCTGGGTGTAAAATGGAAAACAGTGTGGTATTTCTGAAGAAGCTCAAATGTACCATATAAATGGGATCACCAGAGATATTTGAAAAACCTCTTCATCTGATTACAAAAAATGTAAAGGTAGAGATAATTGCCAAATACTTTATCTGTAACTTTATCATTTTTAATTGATTATGTTTCCCCACAAACAATAATGAAAACTATAATAAAATAATGTCTCTTTACTGATATTTTTCAGATACAATTATCTAACTTCCTTAATCCATTTCTTGTCCATCCTGTGCCTTGAGTTTCACCATTGTCTGAATCCTTGATTTTAGCTACAGACAAGTTCAGATTCCTTAGAAATGAATGCTCCCCATTACAACAAGCACAACCAGAACCTGTGTGTTGGTTTTGATACCATTCTCAAGAAAAGCATCTACTTTTAGATAGAGATCCTTGGAGAAATGGCTGATTTTTAGGACAGGAAATATACAGACAGCAAGACAGCAAAGAAATGTTAACTACACAGGAATGGGAGAGCAAGTGATGCATTTTCTTCACTCATTGAAAGGTTTCATACCTGGGACTCCTCTAACAAGAGACACATTAACAAGAGAGAAGCACACGGACACCGATCAATTTAAGTTTTATGAGAGCTTTAAGAAAGAGGGAAATCCATTGGTGAAGAGTGTAGAGTCCTGGGGAAATACGATTGGACAATCATATTTGGGTGGGTAATCAAAGCGTAATAAACTCTGGAGAGCCCAGCAAGTCATTTGCTTAGATTCCTCTTGGGTTCTCTGTGTTTTCAAGGATAAGGATGTTACTTTCCTCTGAGTTTAGGAAGAGTGCCTCTGGATGAAGCTTTTATGACTTGCTTCAGGGGAAGGGAGTAAGAAGAGGTAAGAGTCACCTTTTTGCTTCTGCTGTTTTTCAAATGTCAAAGTCTTATTTTGGGCCAGCATACTCTGAACTCCACAGCACATGATGACAGAATGTCAAAGGAACATAGGTCCCAATGAAAGGAGCTCCCATTGGCCAAAGCTAGAATGATTTGAGCAAGAAAATAAATGATGCAGTATTGATAACCTACAGTTTAAAATAAATATCTATGATCCCTTGCTAATGGAAATAAATGATTGACCAATAGATTATAATATAGGGAAATATAGATAAATTGTGCAACATAATTGTGAATAATTTAGGTAAAATACTCCAGTCTCAGGAAGGCTGAAGTCTAGCTCCCTGTTCCTTATCTGTGACCTTCTACCCAGAGAGTATGGTGTAGAAAAAAGTAATCTGGTGGATAAATCTGACAAACACTACCTCAACCAGATGATCAAAACTGATATCAATAGTCATAAATCATGTATAGTATGTAGCATTGATATGATGGAATGAGAATGGCACTTTACCATTGTGATCTTTCCAAAACCAAAGACAGTCTGCAATCACTTAAAAATATCAAACAGATCTCCACTGAGAGACATGCTGCAAAATACATGACCAGTACTCCTTAAACCTCAAGATTATGAAAATGAAGAAGTATGGAAAATGGTCATGGCCAAAAAAAATCCTAGGAGACCTGGTGAATAAATGAAATATAGTATCTGGATAGCATCTTGGAACACAAGAAGGACATTAGGTACAAACTAAAGGAATCAGAATAAAGAACTGATGTTAGTTAATAATAACAAATCAATCACTTCATTAGCTATGGAAAATGTACCATACTTACGTAAAATGATCTTAATAGGTAAATTGAGTCTGGAATATAAGAGAATTCTCTTGCATCATATTGAGAATATTTTTGTAAATTCAAAACTATTCTAATATAAGGTTTACTTTTAAAAAGTATGTATAGTATTAAAAATTTTAAAATGTTCCTAAAGTTAAACAGGGCATCTTCTCTACTGAACTGATGTCACAGGCTGAAGATGAACTTGGAAGTACACACTGTTCCTAGACAATGATTTCACCTATTGTCTGTTGTGAGTTATTCATAAAAATATTTTAACATTTACTTAACAGATTCTATGAATATTCATTTACATATTCATTAAAATGTAGACATTCTGAGATATCTGATGAGAAAGAACAACACTGAAAAGAAATAAACCTTATCCCTTTTTAAATGATGACAGATGGCTGGGCAGATCAAAATGAGATATGAGGATAGGGGTCAGACATAGGGGTCACTGCTAGTTCAGGGTGGAAGGCAAAGATGGTAGGTAATAATTCAGTAATCCAAAATCCAGGAAAGGGAAAATCAGAGCTAATCCAGCATGTTGATCTGTCTCAGAAGGGTCTGATATGAAGCAGCCTGAATTTGAGATGAACGATGTAGGACACAACAACAGAGTGCAATAGAAGTGGTTTTGATAGATCCAAAAGGGCTATTGGCATAGAAGGAATCTACCAGCAGGGGGCAGCAGCTCTGAAACCACTGCTCTGGGTGGGATATTCTGGTGGAGCCTTTTGATGCTCTCCGCCGGCCCCCAGCATCTTGCTCCCAAAGAAAAAGAGCTGGTAAAAGTAAGTCTGGCTCTCAGAAGGAAATGAGCAGAGTGCAGAGTGCATGAGACTCTGGTCATGGCTTGAATGCCAGATAGAATAAAAAATTAGGTTCAGAAATGAGGCAACAGTTTAGGTTTGCTTTTAGTTTATGTAACAAACATTTATATAGCATTTATGTTTCTAGCTGTTTGAAAATAATTCAGAGATATTAGTTCATTGGCTCCTCATAAGGGATGAGCACTTTTAATCATCATTGTATCCTCAGCACCCATGACAATACTGGCTCATAGTAAGCCCTTAAAACTGTCTTTCTGGAAGGTAGAAAAGAAAGGAGGGAGGGAAGAGAATGGGAAGGGAGAGGTGGTAGAAAAGAGCAGGAAGAAGGAGGGCAGGCAAGAGAAGAGGGGAAGGAAAGGCAAAAGAGGGAGAAAGGGAAAGGAGGGAGAGTGTGTAGGGGATTGGAGAGAAAGGTGGAAGTGAGAATAGGGAGAAACAAAGAACATAGAATGAATGGCTATTCCTAAAAATCTAGGTTGAATCTACTTAAATATCTCCTGCTTAGATCAAGATGGCCCCCAGGGACTGGCATGAAGCTCATTAAAAAGGTTATGCTGTCTTTGAGGAAGAGATTGACAAGGCAGGAGCCACAAACTGGCTAGCCCTTATTGATCACTGATTATGTGCTAACATTATTCAGGCATTATTAGCTCATATGATCCTTAAAAATCACCTTTATAATTAATATTATTATCATCTCCCATTTTACATATAAAGAAAGTAACTTAAATTTAATCATGTATTCTAGCTGACACAGATGATAAGAAACAAAATTGAAACTCAAAGTCAGGTTAGATTCTCTGTTCTTATATACTGAACCCTAGGCTAAGAGCAAAGTCTAACAAAGCAAATTAAAAAAAAGTGGCTCTACTTTTGAAGCAATGAACATAGTGTCCTTTTTAGCAGTCAGATCTATTTATAAGTTTAAAAAGCACATTGCATAGTCAGCATTTGTGAAAATGAGTCAGAAACATGTATTGGTATATGAGTGTGGGGTTAGAGAGTGGAGAGGAAAAGATAAAGGACCTTAGCATTTTCATCCTTTAAATCAAAATGTGCTTTAAAATCTTGCTGATGATTATGAAAGGCAGGGGTTGTTAGGTAAACTCTTTGATGTAAGTCAAATATATACAACAGCCTGAAACCAATTCTTTAAATCAATTAATCTGACAGAAATTTTGAAAGATATTTGAATGTGATGCACACTCATGCACAAATTAGTCAATCTCTTTCCTCTGGGGGATGTCCTCAGCCAATGCCATCACCTAGAAGTGGGAAAAAGACCTTTTTAAAAGCAAATATCTTCTCCCAAAATTGGGGAACTTGAAATATTAGATATAAAAATTCCTCTTTAACCAAGACCTAGAAGCATTTTCATTTTTAGATATGTTTGAGGCCACTTTAATGTTCTAATGACTGCAAAACCCTGAGACTCAGTAGAGATGGCATTTGTCCTGTCTTCTTGTGCCTTTAATGAGCTCAAAAACCCAATCATGTCTAGGAGTCAGATGGACCCATCTTCCCCAGCACCTAACAAGCATCTTCAAGAAGTTGCAGCTTTCTCCAGTGACATTATGTCTACTCTAGAAGGGGAAATTCTAATTCTAGAGCCAGAGTGCAGCAAAAGCCTATAGACAGGGCTGTACTCAGACAAAAAGGTGACTAAATTGTTTAAATTCTCCTTCCTCGGGTCCACCTCGTAATTTCTCCATAATCCAGGTTTCTTAGAGTCCTTTGCCACAGTTTCTCCCTTGCCAAAATGTGTCTTTTCTTCTAATTTCCCATCTCAAAACTTAGTAATTTGTTGATTGATTCCTTTGAAACTAGGCTTTTAATTTTAGTACATCTTTGGCACTTAAGAAATGCCTGTTGTCTGATTAGTGGAGAAAAATGTGTTAAGAGAAAATACCTATTAGATGCACAGTGCTCTTCCAAATAGGTAATAAGATGTGCTGAATGTTGCATGTTTATGCACAGTATGGATTGTGATGGTTTAAATGACCCTTTCCTGTAGTGAACATGAAATAGTTAAAGGACAAGCTAGGTGGCACCGTATTTTAAGTAAATAATTCTTAAACTCCAATACAATAAGCCTGATGGAAAATTTGCTACAAAGAAAATGACCTCCAAATAGTAAAGGGAAATTAGTCGAGCTGTAATCAAATGGAGTTTGGTGGTCATAAAGTTGCCAGATTTAGCAGTACAGATGCCCACTTACTTTCAAATTACAGTTAAATAATGAAAAACAATCCAAGTATGTCCCAAATATTGCATAGAGTATACTTATACTAAAATATATTTGAAATTTAAGGTTAACTGGGCATCTCATGTTTTATCTGACAACCATATATTGACTTCTACTATGTATCTGGCACAGTATTAGGTATTAAAACCAAATTTTCCTGTGTTTTACCACATGTTAAGATCCCCAACCCTTGCTCTCCAATTCCAATTTCCCTACAAATCCCTGCCAGATACCAGAGCACCTTTTGGGCACCACACTGCTTTTTAGGCAGCTCTAGCATCCATCAGGATCTCATTTTCCTACAGACACCTCAGCCTCAGCTGAGCACCACCACTCTGGTTTCTAGACACCACAGAAACCTTTGCTAAGGCTTTCGGGAGCTTTCTCATCCACTCCACTTCGCTACCCCTTCTCTGGAGATGGCCTCTCATGCCAAGTTCGTGTCAACATGTTCTAGTCAGCTTTTTCTTCACTGTTATCAAAAGAACTGACAAGCATAATTTTCGAGAAGGAAAAGTTTATCTCATGTTCACAGTTTCAGAGGTCTCAGTTCATAGCCAACTCCATTGCTCTGGGCCCAAGGTGAGGCAGAACATCATGGTGGATGGGTGTGGTAGAGGAAGGCAGCTCAGGACAAGGGAACAAGAAAGGAGAGAAAGAGAGCTGTTCTAATCAGGGACAAAATACCTCAGAAGCTTGCCCCCAGTGACATCCCTCCTTCAGCCACACCCTACCTGCCTACAATTACCACCCAATTAATCCATCCAAGTGGCTCCACACATTGATTAGATTAAAGCTCTTGAAACTGGATCGTTTCGCCTCTGAACTTTCTAACGTTGTCTCTCACATGACCTTTTGGGGGACATCTCATATCTAAGCCATGACACATCTTACACCAAAGTTCTGGAACCTGTCCAGTTCTCTACAGAACTAGACAAAAGGGCTCTTTAGACCTCTAAGATTTACTCTTTCTCATCTGGACCCCAAAGAACTTTAGTTTGTATTCTGTTATTCTCAAGAGTCTTAAGTGAAAGTAAATACTGTGGCACTTTGAGCTTTTTACTTACAGTTCAACATTCTTAGGGCCCAATGCCAGCATAATTCCACATATCCACAGTGGTCATGTGTGAATTGGATTTCGGACTGCGAGGTAGAAACTGTTCACATACCTCATTCTCCTCTGAAGAAGGTATTCATTACTCAGCGAAGCATGTTATTCCTTCTCCCTAGAAGAATTTTCACCCAGGTAGTTCCTTAATTCACCAAAGGAATATATAATACTTGATAATAGTTAATGCTTACAGAACAATTAAAGTGCTATTGTTTTCTCCCTTTTGCAATAAGGAACCAGAGATAAGAAGTAACTTATAGATTTAGAAAACATGACTCCATCATAACCACCTGCTTCTCTCTGCCTCATTGGTTTTACTCTGCCCTCAGAGTTCGCCAAGATCTTTCTCATCATTACATTTGCTGTTTCCACATCAAGTGAATGACCACTCCAGGTTGACTCCTTATATTTGAGACCTAGTTCAAATGTCAGTTTTCAAAGAGGCTTCCTTTTCCTCATCATTCGCCATTCTAATAACCCATTTATACTTAATAGCTGCTATCAGTGTGAAGAATCATTTACTTGTTTATTACTATTATCAGTGATATGACTTTTTCAGTAGAATTGAAGTTACAAGAAAGAAAACCTTGATAGGGGTCCTGTTGCTGGTTCTTTATTGGATGCAGTTATGAACTGCTCTGGCTTTTCCATGTTAACACTGTGTAGTATCACTGACCATTCCTTCCTGCTCTCTAGACTCATGTATCTTTCAGAGTCTGATTAATCTTTTGTTCTATTTGGTTACATCCTTAACAACCCCAGGTAGTAAGCAACTGCCTTCCCTGTGCTATTTGTTTGCACTACAACATTCAACCTATCTTTTTAGAGTTTATTTTTTTCTTCTATTTGCCTAGATAAATGGACAAGAACTACATGTTGCTCATTTACGTACACTACATACTCAAGAATTGAAATTACCAAGCAGTAGATATTCATTAAAATATTTTAGTATAAATAAGTGGATTATTTCAAGATTTTATAGAATTATACCAAATAAACTAAAATGTAGGATGTGGAAAATAAAAAGACATTTTCAAATTCCAGATATGATACCTATTAATCGAGTAATTTTTAAGCAGTTAAATTTCTTCTCTTGGCTTCAGTTTGTTCTTTGGAAGATGACATTAAGAAAATGAAAGGGAAATTAAGAATTGGGAGAAAATATTTGGAACACATATATAAGACAAAGGGCTTGCATGCAGAAATTAAAAAGATTCTTTACAACTGAAAAATACAAACAGCCCAATTAAAAATGGACAAATTATTGGAACAGACACTTTACTCATGAAAGAATAATATGTTAATTTCAAATAAGTATAAAATAAACAGTTTCCCATCTCTAGATACTATGATAATGGAATGCAAATGAAAATCACAGTGAGATAGCATACACACCCATTAGAATAAATAGCATTTAAGAAGTAATAAAAAGTCTGTCCATATTATATGTTATTGAGTACATGGAATAAGTGGAGTTCTTATTCATCATGTTGAGAAGATTAAAATGGCACCATAACTTTGGCAGACAGCTTGGCAGTTTCATGAAGAGTTAAACATTGCAAACACAATACATCTGGCTCTTCCACTCCCAGGTATTTACCCAAGAGAAATAAAAGCACATCTCTACTCAAAGATGTGTACATGAGTGTTCATGGAAATTTTATTTGTCACAACACAAAAATATATGAAATAAATAGCCATCAACAGTTAAATGTTTAAAAAAATCAATTGTGGTTCTCTATACAATGAGAAACAACTCCACAAAAAAGGGAAGAATTACTAACAGACACAACATAGATGAATAGAAAATCATTATGCTAAGTGAAAGAAGTATAAAATTAGTATATTCTTTCTCTCTCATCAGAAAATGTTCCTAATATATGAAAATTGCAGAACATACTTCTAAACAATCTATTCATCAAGAAAAATTACAAGCAAAATGTTTAAATATTTCCATTTTGTAATTCTGATTGCTATACGAGTAGAAGAGGGAAGAGGAAGGCATAAAGTAAGGAAACCAGTTAGGTAGTTATTACATTTATTCAGATGAGAGATGATGTTGGTATGGCTGAATGTGTTTACAAAGTGTCAGAATTAGCCAGGTTCTGAATGTGTTTGAAAAGGTAGACATTAAGATTTGTCAGTAGATAACTCTAAGGTTTAAGAGAAAGAAAGAAGTCAAGGATTAATTTGATATTTTTTGCCAAAAATTCAAAAATAGAGCTGTTAATTTACTGAAATGAGAAAGATTTAAAGTTAGCAAGGTTTTGAGGGGGAAAAGCATGAACAGAATTTTGAACACGGTTACTAATTTAAAATGTGTTTATGCCCTTATGAGACATCCAGTAGGTAGTTGAATATGAGTCCTTTATTCAGGGAAGAGGTTGGAACTAAGACATAAATTTTATAATCATGTATATGTATATGTATATGCATATGTACATATAATATGTGATTTATTCCTGCAATAAATTAAACACCACATTCTCACATACTGAGATCTCTAATAGAGTAAGAGGGATTTATTTCTGAGATTCCAAGTAATAAGAGGCCAAAGAGATTAGAAAGAATTAGAGCTTGGGTGTGGCCAAAGAGAAAAGTACATAAAACAAGGGAGTGTGATATTCCAGAAGTCAAGTGATAGTTTTTCCCAGGAGAGAGAACAATCAAAGTTGTCAGCCTCTGCTTGTAGGTCATGTAAGATGAGAACTGGGAATTGACCTTTAATTTAGAATGTGTCAACTGGTGATCTGAAAAAGTCTAGTGGTAAGGGGTAGGGGATTTAGCTCAGTGGCAGAATGCTTGCCTACCACATGCAAGGCCCCAAGTTTGGTCCTCAGCCCTGAAAAAAAAAAAAAAAAAAGAAAGAAAGAAAAAGAAAAAAACTAGTGGTAGAATAGTAGGAGCGCAGACCAGATTATAGTGGAGTCAAGAGAAACTGGACAGAATAAACAACATGTAGAGACAGCCATTTTGAGCAGACTGTTCCAAGAAAAGAGAAACAGCGTAGTAGCTGTGAGGGAAGTAAGATTGGATATTTGAAGTTTCAACAGAGGTGTGAATCAGTTATCTAGGAGAATAGGGAAATGAATGGAGTAAGGATAGATTGCTACTGTGGGGCAGCCCTAAGGATCCAATTGACTGTGAACTTGTGAGTCATTATGGTTGCTGGTTTTATCCACTTTCACCTGAGCAGGTAGACAGAAAATTAGATTTAATTAGGATTGGGTTATGCCAAATCAGTACTAGAAAAGTAAAGGTGTATTCAAGCAAGTAATTATAATGATTAAAGTTGGGATTTAAGGAAGGGAGAAATAAAAATCTGGTACAATCAATGGATTTTAATTTACAAAGGGGGGTAAAAGCAGGAAGTCAGAACAAATTTAGGAATGAACAGAAAAGGCAAGAGGTGCTACTCAGAGACTAGAATGTTTGGATTTAGGATTAGGGAGGGATTTCAATTATTGATAGTGCTGCTAGCAATGGAATGAGTATCAGAGTTAGTTTAGAGGGAAAACATCATCGGAGAACAGTTAAAGAAACTGAGACGTTAAGGATTTGGAAAAGTAACTATGTGAATGTTGTAATCACCCTGCTATGACTGGAGTAGTGATGGAGAATGGCAGGATGCCAGGATCCAACGCCTTCATGGAATAATATGGCAGCAATGGTTGGGAGTTGGGCTGGGAAATGGGCTGCATCTGGGTGTAACCTTTTGACATGAAATTAACATGTAGTGGATAGACTCTAGAAGAGAGAGCAAATGGTCTGGAAGGGACAAGAGAATAAAGGATGATATTTTCCTCACCTCTAGGACCTGATGTACAAGTGCAGGAGGGAAAATGGCCATCCCAAAAGAGTCAAGAGAGGGCTTGTCCTCCAAAAAGCCTGATTTCAAACTAGTTCTTGATGACAGAACAATCCTGCTCTCTATAAATAGCTCAGGAAAGAATAGCTGCCGCTAAATCTGCTTTCTGGCTGCTGGAGAGTCTGCTCTGTCTTGACACTTCTGATGGTGCCGTAAGAAAGTGTTACTGCTGCCTCTCTGGCAGCCTCCACCAATTCCACACCACTGACAGCTTTGACGATTTCACACCTGTTGATAACAAAATTAGTTTCCATGTGATGAGACAAAGTCTCTCTCACTCTTTCTCACTCTCTCCCCCTTCCTGTCTTTATCACCCCAATTTCTCCTTCTGTTTTTCTGGAGAGGAGTATAAGTGAGAAAATGATGGGATAGTTCAAAACACTTGGCTTCTGTTAGAAGAAAAAAACTACACTACCAAAAACACTAAATATAAAACTGAAGTATGCATTGGTAGACATACTCTAAAACACTAAATGAGATGATCCTGAAAGCAACCAGAAAGGATTCTGAAAAGTGACCCCTCCTAGCTAGAATAATGTCAGAAGACTCTGTTAAGGAAGGAAAAGTATCCCTGGGCAGATGCCCAGCCTCCTCATGACCCTGCATACATTTCTTTTAAGTTGGTTCCTCAGCAAAAGGAAACTATTCTTAGGGATTCATTTGCTAGATTATTACACTATACATAGGAAACAATTATATACCTTTACCACAACCATCACAAAGCCAGTAGAAAACAAATGTTATGGTGATAGGTCGCCAGACCACTCACCACATTAGCTATAACCAATACCTTAAAAACTGCTATTATTTGTACAGCAAACATATTTTCCAGTTTTTCAGGAATATGTAATTTTGTTCAAATTTTTATTTTTAATAAATAATTTGGTCAATGTATAACTAGACATAAACTAAATGGTTCAAATAGGATTTATACATATTTTCATGTACAAATATTTTTCCCAGAAGTATATCAAGAATTTTGCTTCCCAGAATTCAGTTCTTATGCCTTTAGATCTAAATTTATTAAAACTATTCATATGACTAGATAAGATAAAAAAATAAAACTCTGTCTGAGGAAAAGCTCATAATTGTCATTTGTTAATACGTCTTAGAATACTACATAGCTCATTTACCAAGATCACTTATGCAGCAATATCTTTACCCCTCTCAAATGTGGTTACCATTCAAGTACCAGAAAGAACACTCATTGGTGTACATCTACAGGCACAAACCAAGTCCCATGATGACTCCCAAAGATTCTTCCCTCCTGGTGTTCAGGCTGTTGGGTTGTGTTCCTCTGTGCACTGATTCATGGCTGGTTTTGGTGGTCAAATTCATATAGTGGAGCTAACCATATGTGACTTCTCCGAGTAGGTCATGTACACTGTAGTGTTCACATTGTTGTATCTTGGGATATTCTTTCTAGCAAGAGTCATCTGCCATCCCCTGAGGACATGTAAGAACTCTGTGTACAGGTGCATTTGATGAAGAACTGAAACCTCCTCATTAATCAGGACTGATTAGCTCTCTACATGAGTGAGCTGGTGTGGAACAAGACCCTGCAGCCCAGTGAAGTCTACAGACACTGCATCTCTGGTGACATCTTGGCTAAAATCTCATAGAACCTTAGCCAGAACCACTGAGCTATGCCAAACCTCTGACCCACAGAAGATATGTGATATATTGAAGGTTAATGTTGTTTTGAGCCACAAAATTTTGAAAAAGTTACATAGCAATTAAAGCTACCTCTAATGCAACCTAATGAAGATAAATAGTAAAAACGAAATTGATTGTTTATAATCGTAGATTATAATGAGTTTATTGCTATTAGAAACAAATAGTCAAATAGTCAAAAAATAAATAAAGAAGGTTCTGGTGTTGTGGTGGACAGTGGCTTCTCAAAGATGTGCATTAGAGCACAAAACGTTCTACATTTCCAGACCCTGTGAACTTGTTACCTCACATGACAGAAGAGAGAGTAGATGTGATTGAATGAAAGATTTTGAGATGGAGTGATTATCTTGATTTATCCAGATGGACCCAAGATAATCACAAGGGTGGTTTTGAGGAGAAGGCAAGAGAGGCAAACAATTTGACAGGGGAAAGGAATGGGTACAGTGATGACAGGAAGAGATTTTGATCCAGGAAATACAGGCAGCCACTAGCTGCAGAAAAACTCAAGGAAAGGGATCCCTGGGAAGCCTCCAGAAGGAACAGTCCTGGCAACAACTCTTTTCAGTGGCCTGAAGATTTGGAAGAGAATAACATGCTTTTGCTTGAGGCCACTAAAACTGTAATAATTTGTTAAGCAGCAATAAGAAATTAAAACAACAAGCTAACATTGTTCTACAAAAGAGGACAAAAAAAAGCCCTCAAAAAACAAAAGTCAACTCAGTTGTTGATTTCATCACCATATCTTAAAAAAAGACCTCTCTGAATGTAGCGTGAAGTACATCTAGATTCTGTTGTTGAAAAAAATGCCTTCCAAGGACTGTGATCTGCAAAATAAAGATATCCAAATGATTTTTTTCCATTTAAATGTGTTTAATAATGCTGAGTCTCCTGCACTTTCACCCAAAATTCAAATTTTTTAAGGCAAGGAAATAAATTCTGTTTCCAGCATGAGCTGAGTAAATATTTGTTGATGAAAATGTAGAGCTAAATGCACCAAATGCATTTTGAACACTAAAGTAAATTAAGGCATCTGTGGGAGTTTATTCTCTTGGTAAGTGGGTTTGATGTGATTTAACTTGTGGCACTGGCTGGGGGTTTCTGCACCTAGTGTTAATAATAGGCCTAATACTTGCATAGCTTTCCACAAAACGCTTTACATATGTCTCAGGGGATCCTCAAAGCATCTCTGCTAGGTGGAAAAGACTGCAATTATTTTTTTTAAATTTTATTCCTGAAAAGGCCAGTCTCAGCAAGGTTGATTTCTGAAGCATTATCCAACTATAAATGATAGCTCAGTGACAAAAAAATTCCTTATTCACTTAGTTATCAACACTTCTACCATGGTTTTCTATTGTAAATTAAACAATTCATTATTTGAAAACTAACTAGAAAAAATGTCATCATTCTAAATTTTCCTTCCTTCTTGTTGCTGTCTCTGTCTCTCTCCTTCCATATGTGTATATGTGTGTGTGCATGCATGTGTGTGTGTATGTGTGTGTGTGTGTGTGTGTGAGCACGCTTTACTGGGATTTGAACCCAGGGACATTCTACCACTGAGCTATATTCCCAATCCTTTTTATTTTTTATTTTTTTATTTTGAGGCAGGGTGTAAGTTGCTTAGGGTCTTGGTAAACTGCTGAGGCTGGCCTCTAACTTTTGATCCTCCTTTCTTGCCACCTGAGTTGCAGGAATTTCAGATGCCAGCTAAATTTTATTTTGACAAATTTATATTGAGCACTTCTGTGTTCCATTCACTAGATGTACAACAATAAAAAAAAAGTTTCAAAAACTATCTTCAATAAGTTCACTTTATAGTGGAACTGAAAAATGAGTGGATAGTCCCTTACCCTGAAGGATGATGCTACAGTTTAGACATGTGTAAGATAAGCTTACAGGTGAAATGGTTGAGTTATGAGAGCCTTATCCAATCAGTAAATTAGTCCTCTGATGGGATTGCGTGTAACTGTAGGCAGGTAGGGTGTGACTGGAGAAAGTAGGTCATTGGTGGGGGCATGCCTTTGGGGAATATATTTTGCGAATGAGGAGTGGAGTCTCTGCTTCCTGAATTCAATGTTCTGAGCTACCTTTCTCCAGCATCCTCTTCTGCCATGAAGTGCTGCCTCACCTCAGACCTTGAGGATGGAATCAGCTGTATATGAACTGAGAATTCTGAAATCATAGCCCCAAAACAAGCATTTCCTCCACTAAAATTGTCCTTGTCAGATCTTTTGGTCACAGCAGTTAAAAAGGTGACTAAAACAGATGGTGAACTCTGTGATAAAACTAAGTACAGTGTCAGAGGATCAGATGGCAGGAGACAATAATCTAAAATTGAGAACATCAAAGAGGACTTCTCAAAGGTAGTAACTCAAATTTGTCAACTGAGTTGAGAAAATTAGCAAAGCAAATGATGATGGACATGGGGCAAGGTGATAAGAAGAAGGAACAAAAGGTACTGGAAAGAGGCTTCATGAATATTTCAATATGGTTATAATGTCCCTTACCCTCGAATTGACATATTCCCCAGGCACTACATTGATTCCAACAACACAGTGCTGAGTCTTACTGGTCCAGGAGGACACCTGAGACAGTTTTATAATTTATTTTTATCTTCAGAAATTGGCAGACTTTTATGACATCCAAATATCAATTTGTTTACTTTCTATCTCAGTAGGGATCTAGTTCTGGATCCCTACTAGGGAAATCCTTAAAATATACTTATCTTTTCATATTTTGCATAAATTTCAGTTAGCTCTTGTCAATGATAATCTCCTTCTTCTAAACTCTGCTAGTATGAATTTTCCCAATGTTCTTTTTTTTTTAAATCTCACATTCACTTATAACTTTTATTTCCTATGCACAAGGCTGTGTACTTGGGCAAGCAGCAGGTGTGGTGGGAACATTTTAAAAGGTCACTAGTGTATCATTTTGCAAGTTGCTTAACTCCAGAAGTATCAGGCTGATTTAGCTATGAAGTGTCCCCTGAAAATCTCACTGTTAGAAACATGATTTCCAAAGTTCCAAATATCAGAGATGGAATTATTAGAGTATGAGAGCTATATCTCATCACTGAATTAATTCAATGGATGGATTAATGATTTCAATGGATTACTGGGTGGTAACTGTAGGCAGGGGGGGGTGGGACTGGAAGAATTAGGTCACTGGGTTTGTACCCTTGGGGATTATATTTTGTTCCTAGTTCCTCATGTTCTCTCTGCTTCTATGCTACCATGAGCTAAGCAGCTTCCCTCTGCTGCACCTTTCCACCATGATGTTCTACCTCACCATAGGCCCAAAACAGTGTAGCCAGTGGACAATGGACTGAACCTCTGAAACCAGAACCCCAAAATAAAATTTTCCTTGGTAGATATTTTAGTTGTAGCAGCAAAAAACTGACTAACATAGCCCTAGAGTGCATAAATCATTTTAATAGTTTAGAAATTCAAAATTAATAAAAGCAACATATGCTAAATAATAATTAATTTGTTTAGCTTGTTGTGTGCTCTGCTGCTTGACAAAGAGCCAAAATTAACTCACTGAGGGACATTCTTGGAAATTCAGAAAAATTAATGGCTCTCCTATATGCACACTTTACCTCTAGATGGAATGAATTCATTTATTAAATATGGCTTAATTATTTGTTGTACAGATTTTTTTAAAAAGGGCTGGGTTGCTTCCTCTTTTGGCTATAGGACATATTAGATTTAATTATCAAACAGCATAACAAGGGAATTCTTTAGGAGTCCATTGGGGTGCAGCAAATAGCATTGCAGTCTAGGCAGGTACAAGGGAAACAATATGCCCTTAAGGCAGGGACCTTGTTTGTTTTGTTCACTGATGACTCCCCAGCACCTAAAATGATGCCTGGCAGCCCAAAGGGATTTAGTGGTTCAGTAAATAAACGAAACACATCATATCCATTACGGTTTGACTTGCTTTCTCCCCCCTTCAAATTCATATGATGAAGTTCTAGTCCCATGTACCCTAGAAGGTGACTTCCTTTAGAGGTAGGGTCTTTAAAAAGGTAAATGAGTTAAAATAAGGTCATTAGGATAGGCCTAGTCAAATAGGACCGGAGTCCTTATTAGGATACAGAAGCATACACAGAGATAATGTCCGGTGAAGTTGAAGATAGAGATCGGGGTGAAGCGTCTACAAGCCAAGGATTCTAAAGATAGCCAGTAAACCACTGGATTATCTACAGCTCAGAAGGAAACCATCTGCTGACATCTTGATCTCAGATGTGTTGAATCCAGAACTGTGAGACAATAAATTTCTGTCAAGCCACCCAATTTATGATGCTTTGTCATGCAAGCGCTAGTGGACCAATACAATAGCCTTCTAGTTAAGTCTTGCTTATTCAAGTTTCATGCTATTCTGATTTTAATGCTCTAGCATGATTTACTTAAACCCTTCAGTTGGATTTATAGCAGTGTTTAGCTACCTACCCACTCTGTAAAATAGTAAGCAAATCTATTTTCTTTGGATTTCACATATTGAATTTCACATATTATAACCCTATGCACAGTGCCAATGCTCAAAAGTGCTTAAATATACACAAGCTATAAAGCAGCCTATCTCTTCTGCGATTGAGCACTTTCCACATATGCTTATTGGAGGATTAAATGAGATAATCTGTGAAAATACAAAGTTGGCCCAGAAAAAAAGCTCTCAATAAGTGAAATTTACAAAGATACGATTCAGTTTAGCATGAGAAATGTCTTTTGAAATTAGACACTATGCATTTAAGCTCTTCCTACTTGACCTTGAACAAGTCATATAAGAAATATGTTTTGAAATTAGACACTATGCAATTAAGCTCTTCCTATTTGACCTTGAACAAGGCACATAATCTCTTCATATTCATGGACAGCTCTCTTTGTTTTCTATTAACACTTTCTGATATGCTAAAAAGATGATTGTGTAATGCATGAAAATCTCTTCATGTAGTGATTACCATATAGTCACTATTCCATAAGAGACAGTTTCGTTGTTACCTGTTGAAAATAGAAATTCTATACTAGATACCATAGGGGACACTGGAAATGTAAGAAATTTCAGAAATAAACAAGCCAGCTTTACTTCTTTGAAAATACCTAAAAGCATAGGAAACTATTATAGTTAGGAAGTGCCGATAGACATAACAAAGCACCACATTTCCAGTAGGAGTTTATTTCTCACACATAAGTCCTCGGTGCCTGCTCCTCTTAGGCAGGTGTAGCTTTCCTTCACACAATGATTCAGGAAAACAAGCTCCTTCTGTCCTGTGGCTCTGGGTTCCCTCAAAAGCTCTGAGTTCTCTACTTTCAGCTAAAATAGAAAAGAGAGAGTGAGTGAGACACACTGGAGAAGGCATAACTATATTTGAAGATCTAAGTCCAAAGCAATCACCCCACATTGTTTCATGCTCCATTGATGAAAACTTTTAACTAGGAGGGCAAAAGGCCTGGAAGTGTGTAGGCCCAGCAACAATCAACCTTACACTAGAAATATAATTTGGACATATCTATCACAGAGCTAAATACTGACAAAATGAAGTACACCCATAATGGAGAAGATATACAGAGAATATTCTAGATATAAAACCCATTATTCACAAAGCTCCAGATTGGAACTCTGGGGATCTGGGCCACTTAAAAACTCAGTGTCTGGAGGCTAGAGAGCTTGCCCAGCTTGTCTTGCACGCATGAGGTCCTGAGTTCAATCCCTAGCACCATATACACAACTAAGTGAAGGAAAAACCAAAACCAGTTGAAAAAATAAAAAATTGACTCTCTCTCATACATTCTCTCTATAAAAAAAATTAAAAAAAAAAACAACTCACCATCTGTTTCATAATCAACAATATAAAGTTATATTCGATGAAGGACTAGAGAGGTGGTTCTGTGGTATTGTGCTTGCCTGGCATGCACAAAGACCTAGGTTCAAACCCCAGTACTACACCCACAACTAAGTGTCAGAAAAAACAAAAACAAGATGAAAAAAACAAATAAAATTGACTCTCTCTTTTTAAAAAATTATATTCACAGAGAGAGATAAGAATGAGAGGAAATGTTATTAATCCCTATTTTAGGAACATTGTTAATAGCATAGGACTCCAGAGTGGTATTCCAAAGAAAGAATTTAAACTTAGGACAGAGTTTTGACAAGTTCTATTTCCATTCACTTTTGATAGTTTGAGGCTATGAATCAGATTGAATATAATTGCCTGATACAGCCAGTCTTTAATAATATATATAGACCTGTATGTAACTGGTATGACCTTACAAGATATGATTGTGTTCCTTATTCTTGATATTTTGCTTAATAGAAGATTGCTGAAACAAAATTAACATTAGGTAACAGCACTTGCCTTTTGAAAGACCTTTTTGCCAAATTAGCTAGGTTAGCAGTACTACTGTACAATTTTCTATTGCACAATGAGGAAGTCAAAATCCAAGTGCCAGGGGCTAGAGCGGTGGCTCAGCGGTTACAGCGTTTGCCCAGCATGCACAAGTACACGGGTTCAAACCCCAGCACCCATGAGAGAGAGAGATCACTGGCCCTTTTAAGAATATCTGGTACCCCAAACTCAGCTTCAAAAGTGGTTAGAACAGTAAGGTAACATTATTGTGAGTGGCTGCTAGCCCCACATATCATTTTGTGGTTTGAATTTAAGAAACACTTTTTAATCACAGCAAGAAAAATTAACCTAATGTTGAGAGGAAACCATTTATTACTGAGAATAGACAATCCATTACCGAGCTGATTGATTGGTTCACATGACAGTTCATTTACTTTTGTACCCAATCATGAAAAAAGTTTTCCCACACATTGCCAGCATGTAAGTCATTAGTTTCAAACCAAACCAGAGACTTGTTTGAGAAATGAATATGCGGAGAACTATTTGAAGTTTTATCAATTTTTTCTTGCATATTAAAACAATATGACTTCATATTTACCAAATGCTTTATGATGTTACAGCCAAGAAAGTTAAAGAAATAAATTATTGTTCTACTCTAAAATTCATCCTAAATAAAGGAATCCAGCTGATCATAAATAAATATTTTGCGAATCTCATTCTAAAATCAATAGTGTAGTTCAACGTAAAGGCTTTGGACTATTCTTATACATCCTGGCATGGCCCCAGCTACCACCCTTTGCTATTCAAGAGGCTGAAAGAAATAGACAAAAAGAAAACTGAAAACTATCCATCTGTAACATGCATTACCTCTGCTGGTCTAACCCATGACCTGTTCTGAGATTACAGAGAAATTTGCAAAGGATAAAGAAAAATGAAAAGTGTCAGAGAGCTCAACAGTTTTTTCTTGAGCATGACAGGTCGATCCTAAATTGTTGGGTCCTTGGTCCAATCACAGGCATCCTTTGTAGGAAAAAGCTAGCTCTCAAAGCTTCAAAGCTAGTCTCTTTCCTACAGAAAGACCTTGATTTCAGCTTAAATTGTGAAACTAGAGTCTGGCTCCTCCAGATTAGGCAACTTGCTCTTGCTCTCTAGACAATTACCAAATATTTTTTGAGGCTATTTTGAATGGGAGAATTTTCCTAATTTCTTTTTCAGCAGATTCATCTTGGAGTATAGGAATGTAATTGATTTAGGGGTGTTTTGTATCCTGCTACCTTGCTGAATTCATTTATGAGCTCTAGAAGTCTTCTAGTGGAGTTTTTCAGGTGTACTAAATATAGGATCATGTTTTCAGCAAACAGAGATAATGTGAGCTCTTTTTTTTTCCTATTTGCATATGTTTACTTTCCTTCTTTTTCCTGATTGCTCTGGCTAGAGTTTTAAGGGCTATGTTGAACAGGAGTGGTTGCTATTGTCTTGCACCTGCTTTTAGAGGAAATGCTTTCAATATTTCTCCATTGAGAATAATGTTGGTCTTGGGTTTGTATCACATAGCCTTTTCAATGTTGAGGTAAGTTCCTTCTATCCCTCAATTTTCTAGTTTTAAACATGAATGAGTGCTGCATTTCGTCAAGTACTTTTTCTGTGTCTATTGAGATAATCATGTAATTCTTGTCCATAAGTCTATTTATGTGGTGAATTACATTTATTGGTTTCCATATATTGAACCAAACTTGCATCCCTTGGGTGAAACCCATTTGATCATGGCGCACTACCTTTTCAATGTGTTTTTGTATGCAGTATGCCAATATTTTATTAAGATTTTTTTCTTTCATGTTCATCAAGGTTATTGGTTTGATGTTTTCATTCCTTGACATGTCTTTATCTGGTTTTGGTATTGTGCTGATACTTTCTTCATAGATTGAGTTTTACAGTGTTCCCTACTTTTCTATTTCATGGAATAATTTGAAGAGGATTGGTATTAGTTCTTTCTTAACAGTCTGGTAGAAATCAGCTGATAATTCATCTGGTCCTGGGCTTTTCTTTGTTGGAAGGATTTTGATAGCTGCTTCAATTTTATTTCTTAGAAATTAACCAAGCAAAAGGGGCAAAGGACTTCAAACATGAAAATTATAGAACACTAAAGAAAGAAATTGAAGAAGACCTTAGAAGATGGAAAGATCTCCATTGTTCTTGGATAGGCAGAATTAATTCCGTCAACATGGCTACACTTTCAAATCTATACAGATTCAATGCAATCCCCATCAAAATTCCAATGCTGTTCTTCACAGAACTAGAAAAAGCAGTTATGAAATTCATTTGGAAAAATAAGAGACCAAGGATAGCCAAGTAATCAATATGTAACAAGTTTTTGTTACATATATTTTGAATCTCGGCTATTAGGTGCTCTGAAATTCCAGTCCTTCAGTCAAAAATTTTGGAGTCATCCTGGGCTAATACCTTTATCTCATATCACACATCCAAATTGTTGATTCTATTTGCTCTGGCTTCAAAATATATCCAGTTATTTCTCACCACATTCACTGTTGTCACTGTGCCCAATGTCTCACTTGGATCTCTGCAAAGCCTCCTGTTGAGCCTTTGATTTCCTCTTCTGTCCACCTGACTATCATCTACTGTCTACACAGTAAATCAGACCATGCTATTCCATTGTTTGAAATACTCCAGTGATTTCCCATCTATCTCACGTAAAATCCAAATTTCTGATAATGACCACAAAGTCCTACAAGAGCTGTACCTGCTTAGAGTGCACTAGGCACACTTCTCCCTCAAATTTTGCATTTTGGGGAGGGGCGCCCAGAAAGCTCTATTCAAAAATATCACCATGGTTCTCTCTCCTTTCAACCTTTGTTCAAATGTCATCCTATATACTGCAATATCTTCTCTTCTCTTCTACCCTCTTATTTTTCTTTCCATTTTATTAATCACCATCTGGGAATAGTAGCTATGTTATTTACTTATTTGTTAGTTTGTTATTTTTCTTTCTCACCATAATGTTAAGTACAGTGAGGAGAGAGATTCTGTGGTATTTGCTATTTGATGTTTAGCCACTAGAACACTGTTTGAAATGTAAATATTTAATAAATATTCTCTGAATTAGAATCAGAAAATACTTCCATTTTTCTTTTGCATTCTGGGTGATTCTCAATCCTGACCATACCTGGAATCTTCAGGGTCTTTTAAGAAAAACATACAATATTGATTACCAGAAGAAATCTGAATTTCTATGGGTGTAACCAGAGTACAAGTAAATTTGAAAAATTTCCCAGATGATTTTGTTATGCCTTAGGAATGAAACTATCAACACAATGCCTCATCCTGGTTAGCTATTCAGTAAATGAATTAAGTTTTGACCTGAGTCTGTGTGCTAGTTCTTCCAGTGAACTTGTTAAAAAAACAAGCTAAGCCTCAGTTTCCCTGTAAAATAGAAATAGTACTTTGTCCTACCCCCAAAGTTTACATAAGACAAATTACAAAAGGCTTTGTAACCTGTAAGCAACTCAAAAAGACATGTTATTTAATTAGCTGCTATTGTTTTTTGAGTGACTGAGCTTGTGTCAAGGAGACCAAGACTACACTCCTGGTTTTCTCATTTAAAAGGCTGAGTGGCTGAAGCCAAATTATTAACTTATCTCCTTCTCTGTTTCTTCATTTAAAAAAAAGCAACTAGATTGGAATATATATATGTATATATATGCCTATATGAAGATCTATAACCTCCCTTCCATTGGATATTCTGTAATATAGCAGTTGAACGTTTTAGCATTGGATTCTTTCCCTAGTTTGATTAATGAGACGTCATTTTGAGTTTTCTGACAATCATAGGGAGAAGCAAGACACTGTAGTAATTCCCCACAAATAATCTGCATATATATTGTGTATTTATTTTTCAAATTTTATGAATTTATTTTTCAAATTTAAAATACTATGTACCAATCAAGAACGATTAGAAAATTATCAGCATAATGTTGCAATGATCTGCTCTTCTCCAGAAATCATGTAAAAATACAATATTATTGTGCATAAATGACCACAATTAATTATTTTGCCAGCTCATATTCATTTATACTCAGCATGAAGTAGGCAATCCAACTTGAAGCTAACTAGCATGTTTTTCTAACTTCCAAGTCTGCAAATCCTAGGGGGAAGTCAGTTTTCATTTGCAAAGGTCAACATTTTGGGGAGCTGGTGATTCTATTGGGATTGAATGCTTCCTTTGCTGTAATCATTCTCTGTGTGAAAGCACCAGTTAAAGTCACGAATAATAGACTTCTCACCCATGATTAGGACACATCATCTTTTTTATAAGATGACATGCTTCATAATTCTCAGTTAAAAAATTAACTTTACATTTGTATCCAAATTTTTACTCTGCAACCCACCATCTCTTTCATTTTTCTCATTTGATGTTGGAATATATTTTAATGATAATTTTTCATTACCTCATTACCAAACTCAAAATTCCAATTGATCATAATGCACCTTCTAAGCATGTTAATATATACTTTTTACATCCTATTTCTTTCTTTACTGATTTTAAATCTTTCATAATCAAAAGCATTATTTTTTATGATGTTCCCATGAAGGTTTTGCACAAGAGAAAAATTAATAAATACTACTTCTCATTTTTTAAATGCCTAATGAATTCCTAGTTGAGAATAGAATAAATTTTAATTTGAGAACACAGATGCATAGGAAAATGTATACATGAAAGACAATTCCAAAGAGATTAACACAAAATTATGTTGCAAATGTCATCTTTCCTTAAAAAGGTATATTTTTATAATATGCAGTTTTGATTTCTTTAATTTTTAATTGAAATATTTAAATACAGTGAAATACACATCTTTTTTTCTGAAGGGAGAAGTGTTTCTTAGATGGATACATACACACATAACCACTACTGCAGTCAAGTTTTATGATATTTCCATCAACACAGAAAATACCCTACTGACTCTTTCAATAAATCTACTCCCATCCCCCAATGTAACTACTTCTCTAATATCAATTACCATGGCTTAGCTTCACTTATCATGGAAAATCATGTGCACAGTCATTTTGTATGTGTCCAAATTATTTGGTTATTTTTGTATCGGTGATTTTGTATGGGTGATTGATTAAATCATTCACATCTCTTGAGTCTTTGGTTATTCAACTGATAAAAAGAAGCAAAAAAAAAAAAAAGAAAAGAAAAGAACAAGAATTAGGAAGAGGAGAGTAAGGAGGAGGAGGGGAGTAAGAGATTGGACTTGTTTGGTAAGCTCTCTTTCAGTGTGGAAAGTACGATTCCCTAACATACCAGTTGAATATTAAGCATTCTTTTCTAAGTTGCCTCAGCTTAGTTAAAACCTCATTTAGAAAAATTACAGAATCCATTTTTGTGGACATCTTTCAATCAACAAAGTATACTGAGATTCATTCAAATTATGGAAAGTATCAGTAATCGACTCCTTTTTATTGCTCTTTTGTATTATCCTTTAAGAATATGCAACAATTTATTTATCCAATTTTCTCTAATTTGATATTAGATTGTGTCCAGTTTTTAATATTATTAATAGCAGTGCTATAGATGTTTGTATACCTGTCTTTTGCAGACATGTTTTGATTTCCCTTGGAAAAATACATAGAAAAGGAAACTTTTAGATCATAAGGTAGATGTGTATTTAGTATCACAATAGGGGACTGAACTTGTTTCTGAAGTGGTTACCTACTACCAGGGATATATGAAAATTTCAGTTGTCCTACATATTTGTCAACAAATGGAATTATCATTCTTTTTTAGACATTCCTGAGCGTGTGTGTGTGTGTGTGTGTGTGTTGCTGGGAATTGAACCCAGGGCCTTATCTGTGACAGGCAAGCACTTTACCACTAAGGTACATCCCCAGCCCCGCATGAGACATTCCAATGCATGAGCAGCTATGTATCATTATGGTTGTAATATATGCATTCCCCTTTTGATTAATGATGTTTTCATGTGCTTTTTGGTAGGTAACTTCTTTTGGGGAAAGCTGTACTTAAGGTTTTGGTCTCTCTTTGTTGACTTCTTTGCTTTCATATAATTGAATTAGAAGTGTTCTTTACGTATTCTGAATACTAGCACTATGTCAGACATATGTATTGTGAATATCTCCTCACAGACTATAGCCTGCCTCCTCATTTTATGAATGATGACTTTATAGAGCAGACATCTTTAATTTTGATAAAGTCAAATTAGTGCTTTCTGTGGCAAAGTTATGAAGAGATTTTTCTACATATTCTTCCTGAAGTGATATTGATTTTGCTTTAACGTTTTGGTCTATGATATATTTTGAATTAACTGTGTATGCGTAAGGCATGGGTCAAAGTTAATGTTTTCTTTAGTTATATTTAATTGTTCTACAATATTTGTTGAAAAGATTTATCTATCCTCAATTGAATTACATTGGCATTTTTTTGGTAAGTGATCATATATATGTGAGTTTACTTCTGGAATTGCTCATTTGTCACTGTATTTAATGACTTAAATATTTATTTACTTTTTTATTTGTTTTCTTGTTTTATCTTTAAACTAATATCAGAATGTATGCATTACGAACTCTGGAAGGTTGAAATAAGATATAAGTTCTCCTGTTTCATTGTTTTCTTTTTAAGATTGTTTTGATTGCTTTTTGCCATTTTCATAGGAATTTATGATCAGATAGTCTATTTGAAAATAATCTTACTGATATTTTGATTGACATTGACTGTCTAGATCTATCTGAGGGTAACAAAGCATTTAGTCTTCTAAGTCATGAATATTATATGTATGCATACTATTTCATTTATTTGTTTTCCTTAATTTCTGAGTAATATTTTGTTGTTTTTATTGCAAAGATATTGAAGATTTTTCACTAAATTTATTCCTAATATTTCATAGATTTTTTTTGTTTTGGTCTAGGGACTGAACCTAATGCCTTGCATATACTAAGTGCATTTTCTACTACTGAGCTCACTCCCAGGTTAAGGTTTTTTTTTTTTATAGTAAATTTCATAGTTCATGATCATATTGAAAATGATATTGCTCCATTTTATTTTATATTCCACATGTACTAAATATATGAAGTAATTGATATTTTACTACACTTGTGTTCTTTGACCTTAATAGAGTTATTATTCTATAAATAGTTAGTTCACTTTAAATATAAGAAAAAATAATGTAAGAAAACAACACTTAATATAAGGAAAAAAACAAATTTTTAAAAATGTAAAACAAATGAAATTAGTCTTTGATATTTGCCATTTTTGGAACTCTTCACCTATTTCTTTGGAACCAGATTCCTATTCAATGCCACTTGTTTTGGTCTAAGTAATTTCCTTCCACAATTCTTGTATTGTATCTCTGCTGGTGACAAATTCTCTGCCACCCTGTCCCCCACACCTTGGTACAGAGGATTGAACTCAGAGGCTCTTAACCACTGAGCCACATCCCCAACACTTTTTATTTTTTATTTTGCAGCAAAGACTCCCTGTATTTGCTGACGCTGACTTTGGATTTCCAATTCTTCTGTCTCAGCCTCCTGAGTGGCTGGGATTACACACTTGCACCATTGTGCCTGGCTGGTGACAAATTCTTATAGCTTTATTATTTTGCCTTATTTTGAAATATGTTTTCACTGGATATACAATTCTAAGTTGAAAGGGTCTGTTTTTTTTTTTTTTAAGTTTCATACCTGTTTCATAGTGCTGTGCTATTGTTTTCTGACCTTGTTTCTGGTGAAAAATCCGCAGTTATTTTTATTCTTTTTCTCCCACATGTCAAGTGTCCAGGCTAGTATACATTTCATCCAGTGGATTTCTTTTATTTCAGATATTGTACTTTTTAGTCATAGGATTTTCATTTGGTCCCTTTGTATATTTGTATAGCCCTGTATCTTTTCTGACATTTTCGATTTCTTCAATCTTAATGCTGTTTTTTTTTCCCTTTAGGTACTTTAAGATACTTATCATAATTATATAAGCTATAATATAATTGTATTAAAGATTTTACTAATGTCAACATCTGTGGATATATTTCTCTTGACTTAATTTTCCTGAACATCTTATTACATTTTTCTGTTCCCTTTTATTTATTTAACTTTCTAACGTTCTGTCTGGATGCTTCAGAAGATACTTGTGGAGAATGTGAACTTTCTTACTTATTTCTGAGGGAAATTGAGATTTGTCTGAACATGTGGCTACATTATGGCTAGCTTACCTGGATGGTGTGGAGGTGATTCAATTCATACTTTATTAGGGAGGAACTAATTTCTTTTTATTCTTAATCCTTTGAGAATCCGTTAATTCCAATGACATTCTTTTCTTCTAATCTATGGCCCCTCTGGAGTCTCAGTGGACATCTCAAGGTGTATAATAGCCTTAGTAGCTTGTATCTGGCTCCAGGTCTCTAGTGAGGCGCTGTTGCCACAGCTCTAGTCTCATATAATCTTCACTTGTGTGGGTGCAGGGATATGTGAGTATAGTCCATTTCCAAACTCATTCCCATGGTTACTTTTCTTTTAAGAGAGAGGGACGGTGATAGAAAGACAAAGAGAAAAAGAATCAGTTTTATTTAATTTTCACCTGGGTTTCGTTGCTTTGACACTTAGTTAAGTACACGGAGCTGGGGTTTCAACCTGAGTCCTTGTTCATGCCTGGTAAATGCCACAATCACTGAGCAACCACTCCAGCCCCCATTTCCATGGTTGTTGTCAGACCCTTGCTACCTCTACCTGGGCTCCTGTGGAGACCTGCCTCATCAAATGGCAGCTGGATACCTCCAGGGCCAGAAATAGGACAATGAAAGAGAAATCTGCAGGAAGAAATCATAGTCTTTGTATCATTTGATTTTGGAAATGACATCGTATTGCTTCTCCCATATTCTCCTCTTCAACTAAGTCAGTAATTCCAGGCCACACTTAGGTGGAAGAAGACTATCCCAGGGAGCGAATGCAGGAGTTCTTTAGCAGCTATCTTCACAGTTGCTAACTACAACCATATAAGCTTTTGTAATTAAGAAGATGCACAGTAACTTATTGAGATTGAGTCTTTAGTCCATTTTGTGCTGCTTTGGAAGATTGCTTGAGACTTAGTAATTTTAAAAGAACAGAAATGTATTCTCTTACAATTCTGAAGGCTGGGAAGTCCAAGAGTAAGGTGCTGGCAGTGGGGGAGAGAGCATGTCTGCGCTCTCTGCTTCCAAGATGGCAACTTGGATTTGTACCCTGTGGAGGTGAGGAACATTGTAGCTTCACAGGGAGAAGAGAAGAGAAAGAGCCCACTTTCAGGAGCCCTTTTTATAGCATCATTAATCTGTTCACAAATGTAAAGCTTTCATGGTCAAAGCATATTTCAAAAGGCCAACTTCCTAAAAGGGTTGCATCAGGGATTAATTTTCCAACACGTTAATTTTAGGGGACACAGTCAAACGGCAACAATAATCTATAATCTTTTGTTTGTAGGTCTCAGTCTTCCTAATCCTCAGAATAGTCCTATCAGGTTGGGAAAATTTGTTTCAGAAAAGAACAAAGAACTCAAGTAATTTACCAGCTAGGTCACAACTTTGAGCTTCAAAGTTATTATAATGAAAGGGCCAGGCATTCAGAGGGCATCTGCCACTTCTGATTCAGGTGTCAGTTTAAGCATCCTTTTCTTCAGAGAGATTTGCAACATCCTCAAGTCTAAATGTGGCAGATGCTCAAGGTGCGGTTCAGATCTCTATTGCTGTTTTATTGCAACGTGTCATGCCTGTGTTGCTATTGCACTTACCTGTGTGATTACTGAATTCTTGCAGGGCAGATACAGGGCCCTTACTCAAGATCTCATGTTCATTTTTTTCCCAGAAATTACTAAAAAGCCACCTCACCAGATTCAGAAGTGTTGATTTCTACATGCCCTAGAAGGAAGTCTTTTTTTAGGTAAAGGTAAAAATAGCATTGATGTTTGATGAGAAGAAAAATATAATCAGTAAAAAGGATAAGGGAAAGAAAAAAAATCAAAAACAGACCAAAATCTCCTCTGTAATAGTCTTATTACCAGATTGATTCACTCGTTGGCCTAGAGATTAGTTAGTTTTTAACATGTATCTCTAAAATGAAATAGCAAGAATGATTTTAGGAACAGGTTGCAGATTAGCAAGGCACTAAATCAAAGCTGGGTCCTCCTCTCTGTTGTGAGGCCTTCCTGCTGGGCTTATTTAAGAAGCCACAACAGGTACTGTTCCACACTTCATGAAGGTCATTCTTGACAATAGTTAATTTGCTGATTTCTAGTAACTTTTTTCCCTGAAATTTTAAATGATAATTCTTTTGTATATTTCAACAATGTACTCATTAGATTCTTCAGAACTGCCAGGGAGGATTGAGGAAAGTCTTGAATGACATTTCAGCACTGTTTCTGAGCATTGAGGAATATTGTCACTGGGGCTTCTGGAGGATGGATTATTTTCTTGGCAGGTAGTGTGGCCTCCACAGGGCTCATTAGGCTTTCTGTTGGGAAGATCTAAAGTGCACAGTTGAATACTGTCATAAAAAGGGGAAGTGGTTTGGGCCTAATTCCTAATGGAGCTGCAAAGACTACAGCTCCTTTTTGATCTCTGAATTCCTAATAGGTCTTTTATAGTTGTCATATTATTGACTGCTCATTCCAGAGCCGTGATTCTCCTTTCTAAATCTTTTATGCTCCGAATGTTATGCTGATGCTTTGTATTACGTGAACAGATTTGGCACCCTTGTGTATTTAATAATAACATTTCCTTCTAACTGGCTTGTGGGGTGTATGTGCTTTTTGTAAAAGATCTCTTCTTGGTAGGACCTGGTTTCTGTAAATTAAACAGTTATACATCAAATTCAGGTGTCCTTTTTCTCTATTCTTTGTGTAATTACTTAAACTACCCCTCATTTGATACTGACAGAAATTTTAATATATGATGTTGTTTGGTGATGTGGAATAGCGGAAACAATTTCTCATTTGGGGTATAAAAAAATGATTTGCAAAATTCCTGAGCATAAAAGCTCAGGTCAAGCTCTGGTTAAAGTCTAGTCCACAGGGTTGCTTAAAAGTAAAGATCTGCAGGAAGACAAGGTAGCAGAAAACATGGTAAGGTAATTTTACATATAAAGCTTGCATTTGTTTCCATTTAGTAGCTGTTTCGAATTGTTCAAAAAAACATAATTTCAAGAAAAAAATTTTCTTCCTCTCATGAAGTCAGTCATGTATCAATTATTAACCTTTTCTCTGTTGCACATTAGCAATTAAGAATGCATTGAACAGGGGCTGGAGCAGTGGCTTGGCGGTTATGGCGCTTGCCTGGCATGTGCAAGTACATGGGTTCAAATCCCAGCACCCATGAGCAACGAAAGTCATGTGAAAAACTCAAAAAAAATTGATTCTCTCTGTCTCTGTCTCACTGTCCTTCTCTCTTTAAAAAAAAAAAAAAGAATGCGTTGAACAGAACAAGAATATGAGTTCAAGATTTCATGTCACAAAACATTATTTATATGTGTCTCACAAACCGATATATACACAGTGAGTGATAACATTTTAAAATGCAAGATTTTAAAATGAAAAATATGGGTTAGGGAGGAACTTTAAAAATTATTTTAAAACCTTATTTGTTGTTTATTTGCATAGTAAATATGAATATGAAAATTTCTCATTCATTTTCATTAATAATTATTTCCATTTAATTCATTTACCATATTACCATATTCTCTCTAGATGCCTATTTTCTACAGTTTAGCTTCATTTATAAATGTGAAAACTAGACCTGCCTACTTAATAGTTCATTCATAATATGAATGAAAAATATGTACTTTTCAGCATGTGAGTAAAGCTGGTATGAACTCAAAGCCTGCATTAGAAACACAGCACTTCTGTTTTTTTCTAATTGAGTGCCAGAGAAATCGTATCTGTTTGGGAAGAAATCCCTGCTGTGTGTTTACCTTTCCAGGATAATCTTTTTGTACTATGAAGGAGAAGCAGTTCAGACTGTACTGCAGGAATTTTGAATGTAAATTTGTAAATGGAAAAATAGTAACCCATAATCCTAACCCTTAATTAAATATTTGATTTTTACATATTAGCTTCTAATTCTTATCTATTTGCATTTGTGTTTTTAAGTAAAATCCTTTCCACTTAACATTTATATTCTGTACACTTCCTCTTTGAATAATCTCCATAATCATCATGTCTTGGTAAGTATAGCTTTCAATAGAGAGTGATTTATTTTGATAGCTTATCGATTTGGGTTTCTTGTTCTTACACAGTAAGTATAAAGCTAATGCCAATTAGCTATTCGATCAGCAATGTAGAGCTGCTGGCATGATGACGTTTTAGGCAGACTGAATTTTAAATGCTCAGTTGGCAGTGAAGAATTGACATTTTTCTTCAATCAGGACCTGTAACTAAGAATGCCACATTCTTTTTTTTTTTCCATTTTTTTTTAATTTATTTTTGAGCAACCTTACAAGATTTTAACAAAACAATATAAAATGTGTATAAGATGTGTATATATTCTGGACATTGCAACTGTCCCCAGGAGTGCACCCCCAATTACCCTCCTTATCCCTCCCTTCCCTTTCCCTTTATAATTCTAAAAAAAAGGTATTAGATTGTAAAGCATTACATCTTATCTGGATTTAACTCATGTTTCTAGACCAACTTTCTCATTGTCCAGGGTCTAGTCCCCACCTCCACAGATGAGTGGAGACAATCGACTCTTAGATCTCTGGGTTAAGCTGATTTTACTCATCATGATCTCTTCCATAACCATCCATTTACCCTCAAAGGCTGCAAGGTCATTGCTTCTAATTGCTGTGTAATATTCCATGGTATAAATGTACCACAGTTTTTGGATCCATTCTTCCTGTGAGGGACACCGGGGTTGTTTCCATAGCCTAGCAATAGTAAATTGTGCTGCTATGAACATCGATATTGCTGTGTCACTGTAATGTGCTGATTCTAAGTCCCCTGGAAAGATACCCAGGAGTG